>JAAXNX010000101.1:0-48966 GCA_036491905.1 Folsomia manolachei | reverse complement strand
TTCTATTGAAAATTTTGTTGGTGGAAAGTGCGAAATTATTTGAGGAAATGCACATCCGACAGGTTTTGGCAAAAAACAAGAAATTGTAAGGCAAGTATGCAGATACAAGTTTTCTTAGCTTATCTTTTTTAAGAACTTAGGTAAGTTTCTGTCGATCTTGCAATATTTTGAACATATTTATAAAAGGTGAAGCAAGAATTTGCAAGGAAATATCTAGAAAACATTGTTTAGAAGACACAATCTAATGTCTAAGAAAGAAATTGTTGTAACAGCCATACCAACTGGAAAAGGTCACACCTTGGCATTTGATGAGGAGTTGCCCTATAATTTCTTGTCCCGGGACGGGTTGATGTCGAAATTACTGGGGTAGACGGTTCGCAATAGAATTCGGTATTATTTTCAGACACCGATGTAAAAATGACCCGGCTGTGGATAAGGCTGCATTAAATTGTATTATATTTGTTGTGGTTGTATGCTACCAAGTTTACGGAAAATGTCAATGGAACCCGTGACATGGCTTTATTTGTTGTTTATAAGAATGCAAATTACGTGGAAATAATTAAGGAAATTGTTGTCGACGTCGACTAAAATCGTTATTTAGTTGTCAATTTGAATTAAGTTTAACGACAACAATTGAATTTATAGTTTGTTGTATCAAGATTACAATTAAGATTGAGAAACTTGAGATTTCAATTATTAATTATTGTTCAGGGATTATTTGTAGTTTTGCATTGCCAAAACACATGGAATTATTTTATATTAATAATTACAACTGCAAATAAAGGAGATTCAAACAAATTCTGAGCAAAGATCGCTCTAAACATTTAACTTTGCTCGAATAATAAAAAAATTAAAAAACATTGTGAGTTGAACATGCCCATAAAAGGTTTATGAAGAGTACAAAAGTAAATAAAACAATCAGATATTCAAAACAATGAAATGTTGGTCAACAAGGCGTTTTGTGCAGAGTATTTTGCAAAATTCTAGAAATTTCGGAACTATAAATTTTATCTTGGGCAAATATTATTTTCAAATTGTGACAAATTAAAGTTAGTGTTTTAACTTCACCAATTGTACCTGAAACAGAACTCTTGCTTGGATCCACTAGTGGATCCTGAAGTGGAAAATGTGCAGTTTCCAAATATTCACATTTACTTGAAATTGTCACACTTCTTATAAAACACGTACACAACAAACATCATGAATTCTTGGGTTACCAGATTTTTTGAATCCGCACTAAATATTTTATAAAGTTCCTTCCTCCTCTTCTGGAAACAAGACAAAGAGCCAACTTAACTGCACCCAGGAGAATAATTGGTCACAAATGCGACTAAACTTGGACCCTCAACTCTTAAATCAAAATGAATGGGAGGAGGTTTATAAATAAATAAGGGAAATTGAAGAGTTTCATGATAAATAAATTAGGGGTATAACACATGATTTTAAGGGAATCGTCTCAAAACTGGGGACAATCTGAGCAATATTAGGTTTGGAAAGGGTTAAATTTTCTGTAAACTCGTGTTTTTGGGGCAATTTTGAGAACCTTGAACTAAATTAGATGCATCTTTGGAAAAGAAGGGACAAAATTGGTGTCAGTTCGTTGTTTTACACGGGCTACATTACACAAGATAGCTTACCATTAAAATAACCACAAGTTGGCTTAAGTTAAGGTATTTAGTGAGAAGAAACAAGATTTTATTCGACTCCTGAAGTACAGATAATGTTCCATCTTAACGTTTACAATCATTACTTGTGGTAGCGTTTCACAAACTTTCTCTCGTGTAGTTAGAGTTCCTGGGGAATTTTCGGGTAATTTAAATTTTGCTGGGTTGGAATTTAGAAATGAATGCAAATACTGGAGTGTACTAGCAGGAGTGGAGAGAAATCATTTGTGAGAAATGATGGGATTGGGACAAATAAATAAATTAAAATTAAACGAGTTGAGCCAATGAAGGGAGCCTATTGGCAAATAGATACACAATAAAATTTTGTGCTATGTTAGATAATGGAAATGATTAGTTATGGCTCTCTTACGATGTGTATTGCCTGATAAGTCTAGGAACAGAAATTTAAGGCCTACCAAGGATGACTTAAAATAAAAAAGGGCATTGAATTGACACCTATATTTTAAAATATGGATATTTCATATTTAAGTGTAGTAAAGATACCTCCGTCCAAAATTTTCTTTCTCAGGTAAAAAGTAAAATATCGAGTCAACTTTAACTTTAATTTACAAAGGTTGTCCGTCTAATTGTAAACTAAGGTTTGAAAAAAGGATACCAAAATTTTCTTTTATTTTCATTTAACCCTCCGTAAACCAAAGGAAAGAGCGACAGAGCGACCGACCTTCTCTACCTATCATCCCGCTCAGGGGACCACTCCAAGACACAAGGACACCTGAAGTTGACCATTTTTTTTGTGTCTGACTACTTCAACAAGACTCCTAGACTACTTGGCTGATGGATGGACAGGCTGGAGAAAGTTGCTCAATTGGAGAGAAGCAAAATTCTTTAGCCACACACTTTCTCTTTTGTAACCTTTCTCCCTGAGAAGGTGAGTTTGGGACGGTTTGACTTTCACCAAGAAGAAGAGAAATCCAGGCCCGTTTCTCGGCTTTCCCTCAGTTGTCCGATGGACGGGGCTAAGACTAGGTGAGAGTGAGACTAAAGTAAATTTCGGAAGAATTTCTGAGTAAACAAGTATTTTTTGAGATAAAGAAAACAAGGACCAAGGTTTAAAACATATCTTTCATCCGGATTAGGAGACAACGCGTACATATCTTGAGTGCTGGGGAAATTGAGAAATATTTATAATAACTTTCACTTCATTGTTGTATTACTGGCAGATTAAGGTGGAATAATATTCGCAAAATATTTGAACTTGTGCAGTTTAAAGGAGGTAAATGTGAGTGAAAGAAATTGAACAAAATATTGGAAAACATTGCTAAAAGGAACCAAGAAGGAAAGACTTGGAAGTGAAAGTTTGCGAAGAAAGTTGGAAACGGGATTTTTAAGATTACAAGGAATAAGGTGAGCCACTTTAAATTTTAGGAATAATTTGCACATGTAACACTCCTCTAAACTAAATTTTGCACAGTTTAAATCCTATAAGTGACTTAGGTTATTTTTGTTTAGCTTTTTAAACAAGTGAGAGATGGTTAAATTTCCAAAAATATTAAAGGCCAAGTTTTTTATGTAGTAATTCCATAATGCAGTACATCAAATACCGTAATCTCACTGACAAGGTCATGGCATGCAATGTTATCCGACATGACTCTGACATGAGGTAGTCAGTTATAGATTATCCACTGTCTGTCAGTTTCCAGTCATATTTACCTGGTGATGTCATGTCCAGGATGATGTTCACAAAAAAACCCCAATCTAATCCAATCCACCAAAGTCTGAGGGAGAAAGTTACTCATGTGCATCCAACCTGGGAGGAGAAAGCTGTAGCAAAAACAAATCTGCTATCTTTTAATTTGGATGGAGTTATGTTTGGACAATGGCATGGATCGTTTCCTGTTTTATGGGGTTTTCCTGCAGGATATTTATCAAACATGATCAAGTTCAGGGTCTTATCTTCGTGAAATTATGGCTTTGTGGAATATTTGGAGATGCATTATTTCAGGAAGTTATTGCTTTATATAACAAATTCCGAATTTGTACTTGATTACGCGGAAAAGGCAATAAGGATTCCTTAAATTAGGCAAAAAGCTGTCATTTTTTAAAAAGAAACAGGCGGATACAAAAACCTTGGAATGTTTATGACTTTAAATTCTGTTACTTACTGTAATTTTAAAAATAAAGGGAAGCAGTCCGAAGAAAACTTGGGAAACTCCCACATATTCCCAAATATTCCTTAGTCTACTACAAGTCTGGTAATGATAGCATCGTTACCCGAGACGGATGACTGCATAGATTTGTTTGATATCATAACAAGACAGCCAGTCTGTAGAAAACGGTCTATTTTCTTACATAACTTCACTCAATACTGCCCGAATCGGATACTACCCGCTATCAATATCAGCAACCTTGTCTGATTACGCTAATATAACCAAACATAACCTTCAAGGTAGAGTTATTATCGTAAAATAATCTAGTCTGTGTCCATACCGTGGTTATTTAGTTCCATGAATGCCAGCCATAAATTCGGACTCCGAAACTCGGACAGAACCAAGTCAATATTGGGAATGTAATAAAATAATTGGTGGATGAGTAGGAATGGTTTATTGATCATTGTTATCCAACCACGGACACATTAGCTTTTTCTCCATTTACTTTATGAGGGGAATAATGAAGTGATTCATAATTTGCAGGGGAGAAAGCATACTCCGGGTAATATATCAGTCCATAAAGTGAATGAAATTAAGGTAGNATTAGCTTTTTCTCCATTTACTTTATGAGGGGAATAATGAAGTGATTCATAATTTGCAGGGGAGAAAGCATACTCCGGGTAATATATCAGTCCATAAAGTGAATGAAATTAAGGTAGTACTGTCTCTGATCAAGGTTTGTATTGATTTGTTTAAATTTATTGGGGTAAATTCATGTTTAGATGGGATCCACATGGCACAAAGTATGATTGGAATAATTATTGATCTTTAGTGATACAAAAAATTACAATTATGATCCATCTACTTCTTCAAAACTTTACAATCTTTACTAGAAATTGCAAAATTTCGCAGACTTAGTTTCAGTTTTTGGCGTGTAGCTATCTCATTATTTGCAAATTTTAAGAATTTTAAAATTATTGATTGAAAATTATTGATTGGAAATTTCAAGAATTTCCAAATCCGATCTAATTTTTCTTTAGCTAAAATATTTTGCTAACAAATTAATTTCTAAAAATTGGCTCTACTTTCAAAATAAAAATGGAATTTTAAACCAGGATAGTTTGCTCCCAACCATTTCCTATATAATGAGGGATCCTTTGTTTCCGACACGAACTTCAACTTCAGAGCATGAGAGATCCTTTGTTTTGCTGCTTTGCTTTCTCTTCCGGTCCGAGTTGGTCTGCCCGGGTATCAAAGTGAAAGCGGGGTGAAAGCAAAGTGAAAGGATTAGATGCGGGTAGAATGAAAGAAAGGTCTTGGTCAATAGAGTGGAATGAGGTGAAACAAAGTGAAGGTTGGGTTAAACCACGATACAATGACCACAATACAGGGCTCACAATGGGGCCAGTGTTTCGAAATTACGGAGATAATCAAACAATGCTTTTGTTGCTGGGTTTGAGGTTACGGGTAGGAGAAAGTTTGATGGAGGTTGAATTGATACAGTTTTAAATCATGGTAATTTATTGGAAACAAGTGATTTGGATTGAGAAATTATAGTTGGAATGCAATATTCGAATTTCTTCTAAGTAAAACGTCAACAATGGAATTTATGAGTTGTTTTTTTGACAAGAATTTAAGTAGATAATTTCCACGTCCTCCAAAATTTAAGATTCGTACGTCTGAATTTCCAGTATTCGCCAACTTTCTTGTTTTAGTATGTATATGATTTTGCTGACAAACTTGTAAACTTGAGAATTAAGTATGAAGTACGCCTTATTTTCGGTTAACTTACGAGTGGATGGTTGTAACCTTTCGAAACAATTTGGTAAAATTGCAAGCCACAATTTGCTCACCTTGTAATAAATAAGAGTGCCGTAAAATTAATGGTTTCTAGTCTACTATGGCCAAGGCTGTCCTTGTATTGATTGATATATTTCTTGACCATCACATGTAATTCAAAGGGTAGTCTTTTGTCGAAGAGGGATTAATTTTGAGGGTTTTGTCGCAATAATTATAATTTCTTGAGGTTCAAAGGAAGTAGGGCTCAAAAAAAGGTTAGAACATGGCATTTTCCTTATCTGTAATTAATAGTTGTCCTTTTTAAAGAGTATACTAAAAGCTTAGCGACTATAAACCCAATCTAAAGTAATTATTATTCTGTAATTTCGAAATCTAAATGAAAATTGGTGTTTGTTTAGTCTTAATTTTTGTGTGTAACACTTATTTTAGAAAGCTTATTTTCTTCCCTGGTTTTCATGAATAAGGAATCAATCAATTTCTGGCCCAATTTGGGATGGACATGTCCTCAAATCCATTGGGTTGGTAAATAGCTAGAAATTTCGGACGACAGAAAAGGCCAGGAAAAGGAATCAATCAATCAATCGATTTCAGTAAAGCAATTTTGAGGTGAAGTACTCACACTGTGGAACACATTCAATAAATTTTTAATGGTCACTCTGCTGACAGAGACTATTGGCAAAATTGAAACTGCAACTGGATAAAATTGGGAAATTTAGTTAAGCTATTATTGCAATGTGTATGGACGGAATTGAGGGCAATGGAGTTTTGGCTGGGGCCAATTTTTGTAAATTTAGTTTGGTAACGGATAAATATGGGTTAGCTTTTGATAACTTGGAAGTTATGCAATTTTTTGAATTTGAAAAATCGCAAAAATTTCCAATATTATGGCGTTGATACGCCAAAACTATAAATATTATTTGCGAATATTGGTAGTTCAGATATAGGAAATCAGTGGAAACTAAACTTTAAAAGGATTCGTTCAATCGTATAAAATCTGAAGCCACAAAAAAACCAAAGTTTGTAGCTTCCTTTTCCGAGTTTATGATGACGACCACCTAGTTTATGTGTGCTTTCTCTTAAGCTTTCACTTTACACGCCATCAAAATCGGAAATCTTTTTTTTTGTCACTACTTGAAAAAGTTTACGAGTAACTTTGTTACGTTTTTTATTTTGCACTTGTTAAGAACAAGGTGTTCAGAAGAACGACAAATTGTGGGCGGATGTTCAAAGTTAAATCTTTTCAAGGTTTAATTGAATTGAAGTAAAAGAAAGCTGGAATTTACAGCAAAGTTTTGAGAAAATGAAAATCGATCAGAATTTTGTATCACTTTTGAGAAGAGAAGCGTTAGTGAATGTGTAACACCTGAGGTTATCTTTGGCTTGCTTATCTGTCTCAAATTGAAGAAATTGTTAGCAGGGTTCGTGACTTTTTGTATTTTTTTTCAATAATGAATCTATATTTGGCCATTTATCACCGCTTTTCATCTTACTCAGTCCTTGAGGAAGACACAATTCCTTGAAATTGAAGTTTGAAGGAAACACTCAAACTAGATAAGAAACTGGAAAAATGAGGAGAAAGTCAAATACGACTTATTTTTGGGGAAAGTTGGATCTTGGCTAAAAATAGGTTTTTTCTCCTACCTTTGGATTGTTAATGGTGTCCTATTTGTGGGGAAAGATGAAAAAGAAAGTTGCGTGTGTCTCCGAATTCCCAGAGGTTACAGAAAATGAATCAAATCAACAAATAACAAATTTTATCACGTTCTAAAAACACGCTGTACATGTGTATATTTGGACCAGATGCCAATTTTTATGGCTAGTAATTCACTTGGTTCTGTCTGACATTGTGGAACACAATTTGTGATGGACTGGTAAAATTAGTTGGTGAGAAAATAACATCAAACGAAAAGAATCCATTAGAGAAATTAGTTCAAGACATGCATTTATTTAGTGGGCTGTGTAATTTATGTTTACTGCATTAGTTTGGAGGTTGGTATTCTTTTGTGGGAGAAAACTACGAAGGAAATTGTGTTAGGTGACAATTTAGGCTGCGTATGTTTAAGTTACATCATGCAAAGATTAAGAATAAGAATGATTTTTAATACCGATGTCCATATCTTTGATTTGATCTAATTTTTTTTATTGAACACAATCGTTATCGAACCCATATAAAAAATAGACTTGTACACATAACAAAGCAAGGTTTAGTCTAAGCTAAATGAACTGGTTGGAAACGAAGCCATGAATGAAACTGCATTATTCATTTTCCACCGAATTTCTATTTTTACCTCAAATCCCAACTTCTTGCTAACTAACAAAGTTTCAAAAGAAATCCAAACCCCAAACAAATAAGCTACAAACATGATTAATTTCCTGTATTTACGTGTTGTAGCACCCCTAATATTGGAAATCCACCCACTCTCATTCATCTCTAATTTCACCCAATAAATCTTACTACATCAATACATGATATGAATTTTTTTCTCAGAAAACTTTGCCAAAAAAACGCTTAAAATAACTTTCTCTCTTTTTTCAGACAGTAAAATGCCCGGAATAAAGATGCCCGGAATAAAATTGGCCATTCTACTCCTCCTTCTGACCGCTCTGACCTCCATTTTGGCTGCGCCATCCCACCAACACCAACCCCAACATCAATACGAGAGTCTGGGAACCTTTATAAGGACTAACCGAAGCCACACCCGTGGTCCCCGGCATAACTTGAATGACCACCCAGACCCCCATCGCGGCTCGGGGCAGCATCGCCACATGTCGAATACCGTAATGACGTCCTCCGGTGCGTTGCGGGGTCTAAAACGCACCATTTTGGATAAGGATGTGCATGTCTTTTATGGCGTACCGTTTGCCCAGCCGCCTCTGGGAGCGTTGCGGTTTAAAAAGGTGAGACAATTGGGAAAATTTTGTTGCCAAAATTTTTGCAAATATATTTTATTCCAGCCCGTCCCCGTCGAACCCTGGAACGGAACTTATAACGCGGTCCATCAGCCTAATACCTGTTACCAAGAGGTTTCCGTGACCTATCCGAATTTCCGGGGGGAAATGACCTGGCTCGCAAACACCGAAATATCCGAGGATTGTCTGTACATGAATGTCTGGGTTCCGAAGCATGCTGGCAAAAAACATGGCGACGCCAAGAAGAAGATGCCGATCCTGGTTTGGATTTATGGGGGTGGCTTCGTGTCTTGGAACGGCGACTCTGGATATTTATAATGCGGATATTCTCGCAGTTGAGAATAATGTTATTGTGGTCGTGCCACAGTATCGGGTGGGGGCGTTTGGGTTCCTCTACTTTGGGGAGGAGGATGCTCCAGGTAAGAAGGGAGAAATTGTAGCAAAATTATTGAACAAATTTGATTAGTTAATGAGGAATGATTTATTGTTTGTATAATAATTACACGGTGTTTAACTTGAAGTAGGCGTATTTCCGGTTGACCAGGTTGTAATTGTGCAGATTATTTGCGAATCAAATTAGCAAACAGTGCAAAAGCAAGAGTGTTTTAAACTGTGGCACTTATTCCGTACGAACTTTCTCTGGTGAAAGGTGCTCATAAATCATAAATCACTTGTAATACGAGAAAGTTTGTAAGGGATTCTTATATAAGGCACTAATTGCAAGGGGTGTAAAAATAAGGATAAATGAAATCTTATCAAAAAGACCATTTGAATGATATGTTGAATGGGAGAAGTCTGTCAAATGCCTTTTCTTTAAGGTGGCTTTATTCGGGTATTAATGGCTGTATCAAATTTAAACCTGGTAAAGAGTGCAGACTAAGACAGCCAGAACCAGGTTAAAAACTATCCAAGTTCAGTGCCAAATAGACCGACATACTGCTACAAAACTTACATAAGCACTTGATAAGCTTTTCTAGCGTTATTGTTCCTTTCACCGTGTTTTGTTTTGCAAGAACCCAATTCATGGAGGAGAAAGCATGTAAAATATAGAATGCTCACATAATAAGGGAAAGCTTGCTATTTGATGTGTTCCTTTGGACAAAGTTGTTTAGAAAGGATTAATAATTGAGGAATATCGACTTATTTAAGGAATAGGAGACTATGTTAGTCAGGCAAGGCTAGAAATCAAGGACGTTTTCTTACTGACTTAATTTTCCTCTGGGTCGACATTGACAAACGTCCAGAGGATAATGGAACTGGACAATGAATGGAGAAAGTATTTCATCAACACCGAGCTGAGTTCCTTTGTTATTATCCAATGTAATTTGACCGAAAACTTGGATGGAATTTCCAGAAAGAAACAGAAATGAATGGAAAACTGGGTCTGATCAAATAACAGGCTGCCTTTTATTGCAAAGTTGCAAATGTATTTTTAGTGGGCATGAATGAGAGGCAAAAATAGGCTGGAAGCCGTAGAATGAGGAAAATATGGCATAAATCTTGGGATAAATGGGTTTATAAGGGATTGACTCAAGTTATTGTAAACATTTTTGAGTGCCAACATTTAATCAGGGTGGATTTAAAAAATATTTTATATTAGTTATCGACATAATTAAAAATGCTCAGTGTGTCCGCCGTGTTAAATTAGGTTTACACGGGATAATTAAATAGTTACTCAGATTCCTGGACACGTTGGTAAAAAAGTGGAGACAATTTGACATAATTTATTTTAAAGACAAAATTCAGAAATTGAAATAATACGAAAGTCGATGCAGCTAAAGATTTCTTGACGCATTTTGTAATCAAGGAACTGTCAATATTGCTAATTTTCTAATGTAACATAATATTTGCCCTTTGCCACTTCAAAGGATGACTAATTTCATCATCACGACTGCTTTACGTGCATCATACTCTTGTTATGTTATGTGTTTTATCTGCATTTGTTTAATTAACTGTTAGCTTATTTGCATTTGGTTCGATTCACTGATTTTAGAATGGTATATCCAACTTGTTAATTCACATTGACATTTCCAACTATCAAGGAAAGTGTATCGGGGAAAGGTGTAAGTTTATTAGTTAGAGAATTCTATAATCCTGCGACAGGATTCCTGCCAAATATCCAGCAGATCTCTGCAAATACCGACCTGGATTAGGCATATATGCATGACTCCGGAATGCATGGCCTTGTCTAAAATTAGAATTGGGACACAAATAGAAATCCAGTGTCCCACTTACTCCTTAATTTGATTGAGTGATGGAAAACACGAGGCAGATCTGGATATCCAGAATCGCATCTCCAGGAATTTAAGCGCCACCCACATTTGGAGAAAGTGGACCAAAATTTGAACCCTTTAAAACAGGACATTCTCCTATTTTGGGTACAATTCACAACAAAATTTGAGTAGGTTGCCCATAAAATCTTAAGTCTTTCCTGAATTATTTAGAAGAGAAAGTCGAGCCAAAGATCAGGCCAAGAATTGAGTAGCAAACTTTCTCTTAACGTGGCAATGGGGACAAGTTAATTGAATTGTTTCAAGTTATAAATAAAAAGTGGGCAATCTTCTTCTAGGCTGGAGTATTGTTGGATGTAGTTTGTTTTATTTTTAGCTCTCAAGTTGAGGATGATGTAGCAATTTGGAATTGTAACTGGCTAAAATATTTATAATCCCTGTTTTGGGAGGGATTAAGAGTCAACTAAATTACAGAAGGGTGATAAAATTGTCGTTAGGAAGAGAAAGTAAGACTTTTCTTGGAATGGGGAACGACAATAATTGTGTTACCCACATATTACGGGTTGTGTTGAATTTTGTGTAAAAGGATGGAGGATTGATTCACTGGGCTAGCAAAGAATTAAGTGCTGCCATCAGCATCAGTATCCAGATCAGGATCAAACTTATTTTTAGCTGGATAGGGCTTATTTTGGTTTGTCCAGGATTCCTGGACCAGGAATGTAGTGTCCTTGTGTAGGTCTCGTATTTTGTTTTTTCTCACGGAATGTCCGGGCAGAGTCCATCCATCTAAATCGGGTTTGGGATCAATTTCCTAGGAAGGAGAGTAGTAATTGAGTTGAGGTAGTTTTATTTGCTGACGCGACACTACATGGTCATGTTACTCGGGGTAGGACTAATTCTTTAATTCCGGGCCTGGAGAAAAAGAGCTACTACCAAAGTGTCCATGCAACGACAGAAATAATTATAATGGTTGGAATGCAATAAATATTTATAGTAGATCTCATGTCTCGAATATTAATCAAAATTAAACAATAAAAAATGACGATTAAAAAAGTATTTTAAGAAATTAGTTCCTTAAAAAAAGTCTTTGTTTCGGTACTGAAATAAGTGCTTACTTCATAAAAGTTGGCGTAAATGGTGCACGTTTAATTACTTAGTAGACTGTAGGTGAAAACAGTTTATTGGTAGACTACTAACTAATCAGTGACTAGGACCGTTTATTTTGGTATTTAAAACACAACCTTGAAATACGGACCTATTGACGGGAGCAAGCTGTAAATAAGTAAACTATAAATAGTGCAGACTCACCATTTATCAGATAAACGTGGAGTTAATTGTATTTTTGGTGGAATCCTTTAAAATTACAAATAGTCCAACTACTATTCCTTATATCCTGTCTAGTCAGTAGTCTATTACTACCCTCCTTTAATAAAATAGCGTCAATTTAACAGGGTGGTCTAGTTGTAATCCCATAAATAAATTGACTCCATTCCATCCACTTATGGTTAACCTTTTCAATCCACTTCAATTTGACTCAAACAAACCTTTGGAATTGACTCCTATCCTCGTGTCTGTTACCAATAAGCCCACAATTTGTGGGGTATAGTACAGAACAAGGCTTAAATTCAACCCAACCCCAACTCAAATAGACAAATAAATGAATAAATGAAGCATGAAAATGAACGAGAGCTTTCTCCAGGCGAGTAAGTAGTGACTTGAGAAGGTCAGAGGTCGCTTGGATGGGAATATCCAGCAAATTATGGTAGAAGGAAATTTAAAAGTGACAAAATTTTGATAATTTTTGGTCTTGTCAGGGTTTGTGATCAGTTGGCATAATTTTGGAACAATGGAATATGTTTTATTAATTTAGATTCGTACTTGATCAATTGATTATTAGCTAATATTGATTGGTTATCGGTTATCAACACCCTGTGACGAGTCTCATTTACACATAAAATTATATTCCTCTCCACTTAATAATGAGACCTGGTCCAGGTCTGCTCGAGTTTTATAAAGAAAGGAAAGTGATCTGGGTATAGGTGGCTGTGAACTGCTTTCTCTTTCCTCTACCTTCACCAGACCTTATTAGTTACACACTAATATTCTTTGGTAATGGAGGGAAAGTGCAACGTGTAATTTGGGCTCTTCTCAGCAACCACAAACCTCCACCGGAGCCACTTAAGTTACTTTTATGCTCGTTCTGAACTGGATAAGATTGTCTTAATGACGAGTATCGATTGGAGTCGTGTCTCTTACTGGAACAAGAAAGAGAAAGCACTCAATTCCGAAGTGGTAGCTTGACTCACCTGTCTTGAGAAACGGGTAAAGCAATATACTACGGGTAATGATTATCCAAATGACGAGAGGACCAGAGACCGAGTCTTGATGCTTAGAAGGAAGCAAGTGAAAGTAAAAAAAAATGCTCAGCATTTAATGCTGTGTGGTTATGCACCATAATTGAATTTGGCTAACTTTCTTTTGTACTGAATTAGAAAAATAATTGAATAACTTATGAAATTCTGGGGAGAAAGTTGTAGATCAAACAATGGGTTGGGATTTAATCCCAGTTTTTTTGGGCCAATCTCATTTTTCCGGGTCTGGTCTTGACTTTCTTTTGTGGTTCACTTTCACTTGGGTGGGTATGCATTGGATTATTTTAAGGAAATGGATAGGAAATGGGAATAGGAGCTTGTTAACTATTTTGTTCTAGTTAGCACTGGGTAATAGTGATTTATACTGTTTCCGGGTATCTGGAATAATAATGATAATTTGGAGCTGGTTAAACTTTAAAGGATTACCCCAATTGTGCAAATGGGATTAATCTTGCTTGTTTAAACAACTGGTCCAAGTCATTTACTTGTAGATTCACATTCTTGTGTGATTTAGATCCAAATTATAATTAGGGAAAGTCATGTTTACCACATAAGTTATGTATTTATGTGTCTAAGAAGAAAATAAGGCTATTCCGGAAATGAACCCGGTTTCTAAATAAGTTCGTTTTCTGCAGGAAACATGGGAATGTACGACCAAGTTTTGGCGATTGAATGGTGAGTAGCGTCAAAATCTGGGATATTTGTATGACACGGGTTCTTATTCATTTATATTTCAAATCCGAATTAGGATAAAAGAAAACGCTGCCCGGTTCGGAGGTGATCCAGATTCAATCACGGTTTTTGGTGAAAGTGCAGGTGAGAGAAAGTTAAACAATAATTTTTGAAATATTGCATGTAATTTTTTGCAATTTTGCAATTCTCTTAGGCGGAAGCTCTGTAACATTCCACCTCATCTCACCCATCTCTCGGCATCTAATTGATCGTGGAATAATTCAAAGTGGCACAATAAACGCTCCATGGTCCATAATGACGGCGGAGAAAGCTCGTCACATTGCAGAGACACTTGTGTCCGATTGCAATTGTACGAATCCGGACGGAAGCAAGATGGTGAGAATAAAACAATTGTGATGTTCCAGGACAATTTGATAGTGAGAAAGCTCGTCACATTGCAGAGACACTTGTGTCCGATTGCAATTGTACGAATCCGGACGGAAGCAAGATGGTGAGAATAAAACAATTGTGATGTTCCAGGACAATTTGATAATTGGCCAATTTTTTGCAGAGTTCCACCCAAAAAATTGCATGCCTCCGCGAACTACCGGCCAGCTTGATTTCCAAGGTTCAGTGGAATAGTTATTCGAAGATTTTAAACTTTTTCTCCGCCCCCACAATTGATGGAGAGTTCCTTCCCAAGGATCCGATGGAAATGATGAAGGAAGGCAACTTTAAAAAGGTTCCGCTACTTATTGGCTCCAATCAGGATGAAGGTGAGGAATAATCTAATTTTGCAATTTTTAAAATATGTGCAAAAACAGAAATTGCTCAAGTTTAGTGTCAATTTGAAGAAAATTTAGTGGTTGCAAACTGAAATGATTGCTAGCTCGTCCATGACAATTCTGATACATATTTTGATACATATTTTGATCGTGCAGTATTTAACCAGGTTATTGTTCTACTTTACCAGCGAATTGTGTTACAATAGTGTTACACTTGTAAATTAATTTAAGAATGTGGGTAGCTTGTATCTGCAATTGTATAACATGGAACTACAAGATTTTTGCTAGCTGCACAGCAGTGTCAGATAAATGGATGGATTCGATTATGGGATTAGTTGGATTCGATTTATCAGATGGGACTCTTGATTTTTGGCTGGTATAGCTTTCACTATGTTGCAGCCATTGGTATTACATTTTGTGGTTATGCGTGCAAAAAATCAGAGTTCCTCTACTGGCAGCCCTTGCAATTCCCCTGTGCATTTAACACGAATAGAACATAACACGCTATTAAGTTGGATAACATTCTTTTCGAGGCACCATCCATTTTTCGGACTGGTGCCAAAAAACTGAGGGGATGAATCGACAAATCCCTCAAATCACGTTGTCTCCAGCATCCTAGATAAAGTCGTAGAAGACATTTACTGGTAGAATCGCTTTAAAAAATGTTCTGATCTAGTTCATCGCAAGAATTGCTCAAGGTTTGGTTCCTGCTCGGATAAGTAACTGAGAATTGGACGAAACGAGGTGAGAATTGAGTCTATTCAGAGATACGAGCTCGTAACTTAGGGCACAGCGTGGTGTGAAAGTGGAGAAAGTTGCCAGGTACAGAATCCTGTATTGCCGATTATCGATATGATTTCGATAGCAAATTTATCGATACAAGTCCACTCTTCGTCCCAATGCAATTCCTAACTCGACCGCCGACAGACCCGTAAATTGCTGGGAATGCATTAAATTAATCGATTACAACACCTGACTCCTCATCGGGATACATCAATGCCTTCCTTTGACCACCTGGGGCTACTACCCGGGCTGCAGCCAGTAAAGTCGGGAACTGCGTAGCTAATCGGGTAATAGGATAAAATTCGGGTAAAGCCATAGTTCCTGGGGTGGGATATAAATTTGTGTGAATACAACTTTGACGGACGGCACTCTAACTTTTTGTTTTATTGCGAAATACACATTTATGGGATTCAACCCTTTTTACACCTGTCACGCTTAATTTAATTACGCACTGATTTATAAATGGAATGAATTTCAATTTGCATGAGCTACACACAGAATATGTTTGGCAACCCGGGTTGTGTGCAAAAGTGAAACAAAACAAAGAGACACATGATCCCAAAGCGAATCCCAAGAAAAATGGAAACCATCCAATCCCACAAATCCTATGAAAAAGTGGAATAAATCTTATTTCGGAGACATTACGCCGTGGATTCAGATACCTGGGTTGTGATGCAGTTATTGAATTTTGTATTCATTTCTCTTTTGACAAGGAAATACTCTGAAAATATGTCTGAATGCTTACCAAAGGAATAGGAATGAAATAAGGTCTCCAAAGTTGGAGTTGATGTTGAGAAATGAGTTTGATAATGGGGAATAATACGCTTTCCCCAGCAGGAGGGAGGACTCTTTCTTCAAAGCGGAAGTCGTGTGGGGTCCGGGTTTATTTGGTGGAGAAATCACCTCCATTTTGTCAAGAATAGGAGGAATTATGCTGTAAAATTGGAAATCTGGGCAACATTTTGGTGATGTTTTGTCAGAATTCGTTTTAATCTGGGAAAGTTGAAGGATTAAAGAATTTTCTAAATATTTTTGAAGAACGTTACAAAACAACAATGTTTTGTTTGGTTAATTATGACTAAAAGTTGGTCAAGTTATGGTGGAAATGTGGGTTTGGGCAAGGAAACCAGGTCAGGGTAGAATAGAATGGAATAGATGGGATCGCATGTTGGCTAAACATTAGTGATGAAGGAGAAAGTCTATCAAAAATTCACTTGTTTAAAAGATTACTTCCGTTGGTGGCGTCTGGGATGGGAACTGGTTTAGGGTAGTGATTCACTAACAAGTAATAAACTTTGGTGGGTAATACATAAGGGCTGGAAAAACAAGTTCTTTAAATCTATGTAAAACAGGTTTACCTTGTTTTGGTGACACTAAATGGCAGGAGGTTGGTATATTACTTACAATGTTAAGAATCCAACAATTGGCAAAATTAATGTTGACGTATAAGACAGTTCTTATCCTTTTGAATCTCTGAATGATAACTGATTTATTTAATAAGTAAAGCTTAACTTTATAAGAATACATTAATTAAATAATACGCCCACTACAAATGGAACTGTTACATTCCAGTTATATTGCATAATAGCCTTGCTCTTTGACATTCTGATTATGCATGCATTCTCGCATTAATATCTTATGCAGAAATATAACATATTTCAATAATTCATCTATCTGTTTTTAACAAGTGCATAACACGGTAATAATCATCGTTTAACGTGGAAATATTGCAATTTGTATATTGCCAAAAATTATTTTTAAATATTTCTTCTATCATCTTATTTCAGGAACGTACTTTATCCTCTACGATTTTAATGACGATTTCACCAAAGAAGGCCCGATATTGTATGGACAACAAGTTATTTCTGGATACGGTGGATGATGTCTTTAAAAATATGACGGCTGCCCAAAGATCCGCGATCCGGTTCCAGGTTTGTGACCATTGTTGATTGGTATTTACACGGTAGAAAATAGCTGGAAATTGGTAATTGTTCCAAAAATAGAGCAATGTTCATTTCCCCTTCTGCTGTTCTCCCACATTTACTTTCTCCACAAACTTACTTTCCAACAAAGTTGGTAAACAAGTGCTTTCCCTTGCCAGCTGCTAGTTAACCAATCTTTTTGCGTTTGGTCAGTTAGTTTAACTAACTAACTAGCAGCAAAGTTTTGTAAACTTGGCAAACAAAAGAAGAAGCAGACATTCATCTCATCCCAGAGGTGAAAGCACCTGCCCCAGTCCCACAATCAGGAAATGAGCCAACTTTTCCGAGAGAAAGTAACAACTGAGACGGGAGAAAGTGGTCACAAAGTATTTTCCAAATGTCAAGTTTGTTCTTGGGAATTAGACGCAATTACGGGGAAAAGACTCAAAAATCTGGAAAGGTCAGCATGGCCATAAATTGGCAGGATTTGAGACAAACTAAGGATTTTAGTTGGTTGATTAGTTCATCAATTGTTGACTTAAATTGACAACTTTAAAGTTCTTTAAAGGAACTGGTGGCAATTAAGCATGTATTTCTTTGTTTGAGCAGTACACCCACTATGAGGATATCGAGAATCAGTGCAAGATCCGGGACAAGTTTAATGAATTTGTGGGAGGTGAGTGGGATAAGGACCTTATCATAAGGTCACGTACTGAATTAGGTCAATAATTTGTGTATTAATGCCACCCTGATTTTCAGACTACTACTTTATCTGTCCAACAAATCGTTTCGCGGAATCCTATGCAGCTCATGGTGCACCTGTGTATTACTACTTTTTTAATCAGGTACAAAAAACAGGTGCTTAGTAAGTTTTAGCGGATTTCACCCGAATTTTCGGGAATTTTGCAGCGGACAAGTAACAATCCTTGGGGCGAGTGGATGGGTGTAATGCACGCGGATGAGATCGAGTACGTTTTCGGTGTCCCACTCAACAAAACGTTTAATCCGAGTCAATCCCATTCTTGGACTACGAGAGAGAAAGAGTTGTCGAAAAGGATTATGAAATATTTCACACATTTTGCGGATACGGGGTGAGTAAATGAAGGATTTGGTGAAGAAAGAAGGCTTTTTATGGCTAACACGGATTTCTTTAGTTTTAGTTGCACATTTGATGGGAGAATGAGAAGCTATTGAATGTTTTACAAGTGTTATTACTGAGTTTGCTTACCGCTTTGAATGGGAGTTAATTATTATTTAAGAAGCGTTGTAACACAACTAATTTGATTGGGTGGTTAATAACCAATTTCTGAAAAAGTTTTAGTTAAACATAAATTTTTGCAAAATTGCACGAGTTAAAAGTTATTTTTAGAAATGTTAAATTTTAAAGTGTGCCAATTGTCTGTAGATTCCGCAAATGTCACAATGCAATTAAAGTAATAAAATGACACCAAACCTTACGTGGTAGATTAGTAGATCTAAAAATGGCAAAACCCAACAAATACAGTGAACATTACACTTTTAGTACAGAAACATGGAAGGATACTAAAATCTGGAGGAAATTCCAGCCAAAGAAATCAAACAGCTTTCCCTTTACTTTCACTTACTTGACATCAAATCAGAAATGATTTGAGATAAAGGAAGGACTGTCCATTGTCCACCCACACCTTGACACACATCCTAAATCCTAAGCCAGCTACGAACACTAACTTACTAGAAAGAAAGCTGGCTCCAATTTATTTCCGTTTGACTTCCGATGCTCACTGACTCAAGTTTAGTTACTAAAATAGGAACCAGTAAACCCGGAATCAAATCCAATCAGAGTGTGGGGGTGGACGTCTTATTTAGTTCAGAGATACATGTCGCAGACATCATGTCTTAGACGTCTATTTAACAGCATGTCAAGATTAAAACAGCTTAGACAGGTCAATAAACACGGGAAACAATGCATACTGTTCATGAATACTACAGGATTCATAAATTCCGTTTTGCTTGTAACGCCATATTAACGCCAAATACGGAAATTGTAACAGATAACTATTTTTATAACAAGTAGATGTCAAGTCAGTAAACTGTCGTAGATATGATAACTTTAATCTGCTTAACTAACCTTCTAATGCACAAGTCATATCTGGTAACCCTTATAATTAGATGTGCTCCAAGTAATATAATTTGTTGCCCTCATTGTTGAACAATACAATACTTGTTATCAGTAGACTTAGCCCTGTCACTAATTCCTTGCCCTGGTTGTTGTATTGCACTCAAAAAGTTGTGATTCCGCCGCTTACCCTGCTCCTACCCCAGCTGCAGTTCCTAAGATTGAACCACCTCCAGACCACACCCAACTGGCGGGTGTGGGTGGACTCAACTCCGTCACTTCACCTAGCACCCTACATTTCTTAAAGGGACAGTGGTTTGTAATACTTCCTCACTTTTTAAAAAAAGATTTTTATCTCAACTTTCTCTCTGCTTTCACTCCTTGTTCGCTAATGTGTTGTCAATGTATGAACAAATTGCAAATAGTTTTAGTTTGAGATCGTGTAAAGTCGCAAATGGTTAAGTACCCCATAGTCAGACACAAGAGTCGACTTATACCTCACAAAGGAAGCATAAGGCACCAAACACAGGCACCAGTGCCTTTGCTAGGGTGAAAGGTGTGCAAATAAACAAATCTTGTTAACTTTCTCTCACATCGCTCTAACAATGTTACGGAGTGAATTCACCCGAAAACTCGCATCCATGCGGAAGCACGGATTGAAAACAGAATTTCACCTTCTTATGGATGGATGAATGCACAAAATTCCAGCGACACAATCAAGTTTTGTTACTTGTTTGTCTAGCTGGATTTGATTGAGTTGAATTTACTTTTAGCACTTTGGCGAAATTATTATGAAGAGACAGAGACAAGGAGGGAATTAAGGAATCAATACTTTCTCCAGGATGGGAGAAAGTGTTTGATGGATGAGTCCTGTCGGGAGGAGTGATGTCGTAGATGTCTCGATAACGTATCAAGGGAAAAGTAGGACGGGTTTAAATGAATAAAATAAATTGAGAGAGACAAAGATTGAGTATTTTTTATGACAAAACAAAACACGGAGCTTGATGCAATATTATGATAACGGGTTTGCAAGATAAGGAAAGAATAGGAGATGGGATGGCTTACAAGTTTTCCACTTTAAACTTTTTAAGCTGAGTTTCTTCCTGGAGAAAGTTGCTTGCTTTCACTTAAGTTAACAATGTAAAGTTGGCATGCTTCCTGTTTGGGGTGGGTAAATATGTTTCTTTAAACCGAGAAAGGTCTAAAGAGCGTAAAGAAAGTTTCTGTGTAAAGGTTAGACTACGGGGTGGAGATTGTTTATTAATTGGTTAGTTGTGAGATTGAATTTTGTTTGGAAAAGGTTAATTGTCAGGTAGTTTATTAAGGTGGACTTTGTTTAGTTGCGGTTTTGTAGTAGGAAATTGTTTGTTTTTTAGGGAGAAAGTAAAGAATTGCAAGGTTTTAAAGGCAGTGCAAGGAAATTGTAAAAATGTTTAAATAAGTTGTGTGGAAAAGATATGTAGTTTATGCCGAATACAGTTGATAACTACAACTTATCGAGATAAACAACTTGCTTTGCTTTGCTTATCCAAGGGTATGATAATACAATTGCATGATAACCTTCGTAAAGTGTGTCTACAGATGAAAAAGTCTTCAAGTTTTCGCGAAATTTTGGCAATTTACTTATTGCAAACTTTTAGAAATACCAAAGTTTCCCAAGTTTTATAAACATTTGACCACAGGAAACCGGTGGATGACGCCGCAGAAGAGTGGCCCCTCTATACAAAGGCACAACCAAATTATTTCATTCTAAATGCGGAAACAACCGGACTCGGAAAAGGTCCTAGGGCCCATACCTGCGCTTTTTGGAACGAATTCCTTCCCAATATTGTCCCTGGTAAGATTTTAGCTCAATTTGAAGGACCATTTTCAAATATGTGTGCTAATCCTGTTTTTTTACAACTTTGCAGTACCTGGCGACTGCAAAAAATTGTATGGAGACATCAGTGGTGGAACAAAGTTCTCGGGGGGTTACCCACTTGTATTCATGATCACGCTGTGGACAACATTTCTCGGTTTAAGACACAATTGTTAATTATTGATAGGAGAAAGTAAAGCTAAGCTAATCTGTAATTTTAGGTAAAAAGATAACTTTGTTAAAGAAAGTTTGGGCTAGGAATGAGAATTGGCAAAACATATCTTGCACATTTTACTAAAATCATTATAAAATGATTTTAGTAATGTCAGATTTTGCTGGTATTAGAATTATTTGCGAATCATTGCAAATTAACAATTTGGTTAGATGAAATTTGTAAATTGCGGAATTTACATTTAGATATTATTATATTCCTTCAAAACCTAGCCTGTATGACCATTGAAGCTTCTTGGAACCTGATATTTCACATATCCTTCTTAAATCATTTAACTAATCACCTTAATTATTAAGGCTACTAATATTAACTCCGTTAATTAAGTTCCTTACCTTACGTAACTATATACTCGATCGGTCAATTAGATCTGTACTAAAGTTGTAAAACTTTCACTCACCTGTAAACTGACATATCATCAGCAACAATCCAGCAACTTATAAGAATTAGGTTACTTGTAAGAGCACTTTTTTCCTAGGGACTCCTTCCGAGAAAGACACTAAAGTTTAGTGACTAAAATATTTGGTCGAATTTATTTTATAACTAGTTCACCAAAGCTAAACTAGTTGTAAGTTATGTAATCATACCAAAAAAACTGTGTTTAACTGCCAGTTTGGTAATATATTCATCCAACTTATGAGTAAACTTGGTCTATTAAAAATCGTTGAAAAACGGGAGACAAGTTTATTAATTAAGGAAATATCAAAACCAATCCAGTGCTTTATATTAAAGGAAATAAGTTGAACTACGTAAGACAGCGACAACTAATCTAGGTAATGGTTAGAATGATAAGAATGCTGTACAGAATAATAAAATCATGGTAAATACCATACTAGGTAGTTCGGTAAATGTGTAAAGTTCAGTTAAAAATTTGAGGTTAAAATTGTGAACAGTTTGTACTAGTTTTGGCACCATAGGAGAAAGCAGGTAGCTTATCGGAGATAGATAAGTTTAGGTGGTAAATGTGTAAAGTTCAGTTAAAAATTTGAGGTTAAAATTGTGAACAGTTTGTACTAGTTTTGGCACCATAGGAGAAAGCAGGTAGCTTATCGGAGATACATAGATAAGTTTAGGTATTGAATGGCTTAGGTCGAATAGTTAGCATTGTTTTACAGGCATTGTTCAACAGGCATTGTTCAACAATAGTTACGAATTAAGGTATTGTGTACACTTTTGTATAGAAATTAAACTTGTCTATCCAACCAGTGAGTAGTTTGCACATTTTACGGTTAATTTAGTTACTAAATTTTAGTATCTAATTAGTAATTAGATCAGATTAGTTACTGTTGTGTTAATGATTACAACAGAATTAGGGTAAAAGTGACACAAATCATTCCGAGAGTGCTATTACACCCAATTGTTGGTATTTGTATTGCAAATATTACTTGCTGATTTGCATTGGTGCTAGTATTACTATTAATAATGATTGTCATTATTGTCTTAATTACCTTAAGCTAAAAGGTTTCAACTGCTCAATTTTATTTGGAATGAAAGAAACAAAAGTCTTTTTTTAAAAGTATTACTTTTTGAACAAATAACACTGCCCAGTCTGGATAACATCAAAATGTTCATAAATCTCGTGTGATTTACAAAAATGTATTTGTTGCATAATACTGATTTTCTTGAAATCTTGACAAATCTAATTTTAATCTGATCTTGTTTTTTTTGGATTCATTAGATATTTGGCAATAGGTTTGGGATTGTGTGGAAAATTTTACTTGGAATAAATGCCATTTTGAGAAACTAATACCATAAATGACTTGATTATGTACGTCAATATATTTTGAGACAAGATCCCAGCTTTATCAAAGTTGAGACAAAAAAATGAGACAATTATTATCTGAGGCAGTTTGAGACCTGGATTCTGGATAAGCAGATACTACGTGAAAATAACTGGACAATACATTCCGATTAATTTTGCTACTCACTCAGTTAAAATCCATCCTACTCCCAATTCCAACAATCAACTCAAAAAAAGTAAAATTTCCCTAAAAAAATCACTTTTTTCCAAAACCTAACGAATCCATTTATCCCAGTCAACTCTCATTTTCTGGCAATTCCCTGCACCCAGTTTGGACCCAATTACATCTCTTACCCGTAAAACTTCATAATTTCCAAAAATCTTCAAAATTTCCGAACCTAATTTTCGCAAATTGTGCCAAATCCGTGTTTGCTCCGCGTCCGAATTTATTTTGCCGGTTTCCCAGGTCTTGTGACGGTGTCTAAGCCCTGCCCGACTCCTCCATTCCGCCACCACCATCTCGTCTGCTCTGCTCCTTCCAACACTGCCTCGGCCACTCCAAATTTATTTCTGGTTTTTTGAAAAAATAGAAAACTACCAAATTTCGGAAAGATAGCAGTAATTTGAAAATATGGCCTTCTCCATTGCTCGCTGCTCCTCCAAAGTCGCCAGGCTTGGGACCATACAACAGGTTAGTAAGTGGGGAATAAGGAAAGTAATAAGTAGCCATCCGGCATTTTTCAATGCGGCATGAGGAGGCACTTATCATTGATAAGGTAGCACTGAAAAGAGTGGATAAGTCTGCGACTAGTCGCCGAATAGGTTATCGTGTCGTGGCCGGCGACAACAATTGAGCGGTAGTGCGCAGAGTTGCGGCGATTTTGGGTAAAATTTAGTATTTAGTTGGAAAGGGCAAAGGTTATCTTGGGGAGGAGTGGAGGAGTGATTCAATTTTAATTATGATTGAATTATTAATTTAGAATTAGAGTAGGGGAAGAATTGTCATTTTATGAGTTAAAAAGGTTTGAAGAACCAATAATTTGTAGAAAGTTAGCCGCTGGAGGATTTTGGTTAAAAATTGTCCTATTTTTAGCCATTTGTGTCGTCACAAAACTCGGGTTTTTAGTTTTAACGTGAATGGCGAGCCGCCAGGATAAGTGAAAGGTAAAAAGACAAGGTCCTCCATTAGGAGAGGGGTAGATTTTTTGGAAGTCGTTTTATTTTATAAAAAAATATTTCAAAAATTGTTCAGAAATTCGAGATTGTGAGTGAGGAATTAAATTGGCAAAAAGTAGGGAACCGCTTAACCATGCTGAGAATAAAACTATAAAAGTTTTAATGAAATAATTAATAATTTGTATTTTATTTCCCAGAAATTATGGCTCCACACATCCCCAGCTTTCCAATCCGCGGAAATCTCTGCCATCTTGGAGGAGAGGATCCTCGGAGCCGCACCCAAATCCGATTTGGAGGAAACCGGTCGCGTCCTAAGCATTGGTGACGGTATCGCTCGTGTCTATGGGCTCAAGAACATTCAGGCCGAGGAGATGGTGGAATTCTCTGCAGGACTCAAGGTACAATTAGAGCGTTAATCATTTAAGGAGTGCAAAATTGACTTTATTTTGCATGTTCAGGGAATGGCGTTGAATTTGGAACCCGACAATGTTGGTGTCGTCGTATTCGGTAATGACAAGCTCATCAAGGAAGGTGACGTTGTAAAGAGGACTGGCGCCATTGTGGACGTGCCCACCGGTGACGAACTTCTCGGCAGGGTTGTGGACGCGTTAGGAAATCCCATCGATGGTAAAGGTGCTTTTAAGGGAGCAAAACGTGCTCGAGTCGGAATTAAGGCGCCTGGTATCATCCCTCGCGTCTCTGTACGAGAACCTATGCAAACTGGAATCAAGGCTGTCGATTCTCTCGTCCCAATTGGTCGTGGACAGCGAGAACTCATCATTGGGGATCGTCAAACTGGAAAGACATCCGTTGCAATTGATACCATTATCAATCAGAAACGTTTCAATGATGGCACAGAGGAGAAGAAGAAGTTGTACTGTATCTATGTTGCCATTGGACAGAAGAGATCTACTGTGGCACAAATTGTGAAGAGATTGACGGATGCGGATGCCATGAAATATACTATTGTCGTCTCTGCCACGGCTTCTGATGCCGCTCCTCTTCAATACCTAGCCCCTTATTCGGGTTGTGCTATGGGAGAACATTTCCGAGATAATGGGAAACATGCTTTGATCATTTTTGACGATTTGTCCAAGCAGGCTGTGGCCTATCGTCAGGTAAGTTTGGAAATAATTAAAAAGTTTAAGGGAATTTACTAAAAAGAAGCGATTTATTTTATTTTTCAGATGTCTTTGCTGCTTCGTCGTCCCCCAGGTCGTGAGGCTTATCCTGGTGACGTTTTCTATCTTCACTCTCGTCTCCTTGAGCGAGCTGCCAAGATGAATGAGACTCATGGAGGTGGTTCTTTGACTGCTTTGCCAATCATTGAGACCCAAGCTGGTGATGTGTCCGCTTACATCCCAACCAATGTCATTTCTATTACGGATGGACAGATTTTCTTGGAAACTGAGTTGTTTTACAAGGTTAGATGGCTGGGAAAGTATTGAATTGGAAGGTGGCTTGATTTAATCTTATTTATTGATTTAACAGGGTATTCGACCAGCCATCAACGTCGGTTTGTCTGTGTCTCGTGTAGGATCAGCTGCCCAAACTAAGGGTGAGTGGATAAGGCTCGTATTTTATTAGGAATTTTTATGATGAATATTTTTGACCTCGCTTAAAATGAATTTGTTTATCTCCAGCCATGAAACAAGTCGCTGGTTCCATGAAGTTGGAGTTGGCTCAATATCGTGAGGTGGCAGCTTTTGCCCAATTCGGTTCTGATTTGGATGCGTCAACACAACAACTGTTGAACCGTGGTGTTCGACTTACTGAGCTGCTGAAGCAAGGTCAATACGGTAAGTTGGGACAACATTTTTAAAGTATTTTTTAAATGAGAAGTTACGAATGTATCTATTTATTTGAATTTTAGTTCCAATGGTCCATTGAGGAGCAAGTCGCAGTCATCTATTGTGGGGTTCGAGGTCATCTTGACAAATTAGACCCAGCTAAGATCACCGCTTTTGAGAAGGGATTCTTAGAACACGTAAAGTAAGTTTGAGCGGATTAAAAAGAAGAACGACCAATATTTGTTGCAATCAAACGCAAGAATTTATTTAACCAAATGTCCTCCTTCCAACAGAGCTTCCCACTCCGATGTTCTAAAGTCAATTGCTACCGAAGGAAAATTGACAGAAGCAACAGATGCTAAACTAAAGAAGATTGTACAAGATTTTATGGCCAGCTTCCAAGGATAAGACCCAAGCTCGGCCTGAGGGAGAAAGTAATAAGTATAAAGTAAATAATTGCAATGTAAATTAATAAGCTAAAGTTATGCCCAACCTTCCTATTACAATATTCAATTGGAAAATTTAGTTTACAGTTAGAATGAAAGTGAGAGGACTGGACATCAAAATCGTGTTCAATTCAAAATAAAAAAAATCCACCATCCGTGTAAGTTGGAGTGTCGGAGTAGTCAAAGGCTTACTTTAAAATAAATAATTTTTTCTTGGAATTCTATCTCAGGTAAAATACCGTCATGTGTTGATTTATTTCAGCATTTTGTTTGCATATATTTGCGAGGAATTGGCATGCATATTGTTCGCATTACCTAAAACAATAGATTTATTTATGCAAGCAATGCCAAGTTTACCAACTTTTTATTTATTTAGTTCCATTGGTTTGTTTGATTAGATAAATTAAAATAGCAATTTCGCTATGCCTGGCGCTTGAGAATATTACATTCTTTACCCTAGATTTGGCGATTGCAACGAGTCCAATCAAGTTGTGTATGTAATTTTAAAATTAAAATCCGATATCCTGGCCCAAATGGAAGGAAAACCTGGAAAGGCTCATAAATAATTTTGCAAACTCTGACCTTGTTGTTGGGACATGAATTAGATTGGTTTTTGGCCAATTTTTTGCAAGTTTCGCAACTTTTTTCGTTATATGACCATTGTCATGCAAAATGTTTGCAAATTTGCAAAATGCTAAGTAAAACGAACTCCACCCTGCTCCGATTTATCTGCAAATGGACCAGTTTCCTGGGTGGGATGCCATTCCACTGGGATGAGAGACGGTCCCAGATTCGCATTAGCGAAAAAGGTTGGGCCAAATGGACCTTTTGGGTGGTCTACCTCACCATTAATTGGACAAGCTATGTTGCCAAACTAGTCTACGTGCTACTCACATCGAAACGGGCGACACAAAATGGCGAACTGGATCCCGCTCTGTATATCTACGAAAAGGTCAAAAGTTACCAGGTAATGATTGTGTATGCCATCGGAACCCTGATCTCGATCAATACTTGGAGTCATATGGAGGAAATTGCGGCCTTTGTCAATTCGTTTATCAGATATTCGCAACATTTTCGGAGTAAGTGCTTATTTTTGCGAGGTTGTGCAAGCTTATAATTTTTTTGCAATATTCCTTTTCAGATGCCTACATCAAACGTTTGGGACGAGGTTGGCGAAACGGGTGCGAAACCATTCTGCGTCTCCTGACCATGACCATGTTCGTCATTCCACTACTTGCGTGTGGTCACTTCATCGCGGATCCGGGTGATTTAAGATATCTCACTTCAATCCTGCCTCCACCCCCGATGACGCCTTTGGTGCTTTATGTAGCTTTGGTGGGATGTTTTGGCGTAAGTGCAATATTTTGCAGGGTATGAATTATACTGCAATTTTGTGCAAATTCTATCGCACCCAATTTCACAGGTCCTTCAAACCCTTTGGTCATTTTCTTGCGTAAGCGTGGTCATTTTCTACGCCACAATGAACATTCTCCCTGCCTATGTCTCGTTTCAGATGCTGAATGAAATCAAGTAAATATGTGCCAAATTCTCAGCAATTTTGCAAAAAAATTCAATCTCAAATTCTTTCCAGAGCTGGAAACTACTACCACATCTCCAAACCCCTCGTTCGGCGACCCCCACGCCTCTGCGGAATCTACAGATCCCTCCAACTCCTCACCCGGTTATGGAATGATGCCCTAACGTCCTGCACATACCCACTGAAGGCGGCTGCGGAGTCATTTTCCATCGCTGGGAACTCCCTCCTCATAAAATTCTTTAGGTTAGAATCTCCACTTGGCTGCGTTCTTCTTGTCCTGGGTCCAAATATCTATTTGGCGACGTGGCTGCTGAGTCTGGCGCTTTGGGGGTCGCTAGCAAAAAGGTCCCGGGCTGTGGTGGGATCCTGGTTCGGAATCAGGTTGAAACTGCTTGGCGACACGATTCTACTGAGAAAATTCGCGAGGTCGGCGCCACCCCTGGGTATCCGGATTGGGATGTACACGGTCCGGTCGGGTCGGGTTGTGATTACGGTGCATTCCGTGGTTAAATCGACGTTTAAGTTTTTGTTAACCATTAAGAAAAAGATACGGGCAGGAGGCTAAAAATTCGGGTTTTCTAGAAATATATTGGGAGCAAAGCTTTATTTTTGTAAAAAATTCCACCAATTTATTTCCGTCTTGTTAAATAATCGATGCCAAATCAATCCATTGGTCAGCCTGGTAGAAATCTAGGTCAAAATCATCCGTATTTTGGGTCACTAGCCCGTCGCCGTAATGCTCATTCGGCGCGATTGGGTGCCAATACTCCCATTCTTGTTGGGATGGGTGGTAATGCGCCCCGGAAGAACTAGTGCCTCCGCCACCCCAATAAATCCCGGGCTGCGGTGGCTGGGCGTAATAATGCCCGTCGCCACCGCCATCATGCTCCGATCCGTCGCCATACTCTTCACCTAAGCATTAAAATAGAAACAGAATGAAACTGGGTTAGGACACGATTTTATAGGAAAACGTTGGAGCCGATTACTTGAAACTTTTGCTAACTTTTCTTGAGTTGTCGAACAAAATAAATATTTTTCCGGACGGAAGTGAAAGTTGGCTGGACAGGGCGAAAATTGGACGTCATAGGTGTCTTATCGAGGCTGAGAAGTTTTCGGAATTTCCCGAGTTGGGCAGAACTCACGGGCACAGGATCACGGAAGACGGTCCAGATCACGGACTCGGAACAGGGTGGCGTTGTGAGTGAGCCGGCATAGCTGGCAAAAAAATTGGCAAAATTTTTGCAAATCTTTAGGCTTGCAAATGCTTAAAATCTTACCGAAACATCCGCATCTTCTTGGGAAACAGTTTGGTTAAAGTAATCTTGTTGGAGTCGCTTGTTCTCGCCACAGATCCGGGTTGTATGACCTTACCCGCCAGGTTAAGAACGGGAGTTAGACCCGGGTTATCATTGGGCGATAAGTAGAACAGGATGGATAACACGGCAATCTTGGAGGGGTCCTTGATTTGTCGGTGCACCATGTGTAACTCGAGTGGATAGGTTTTTCCTGAGATTCGATGTTCACTGCCGACAAGATTATTGGGACCCCAGTGGAAATGGAGTTGGGAAAAGTAGTAGGGTTTCTTTCCAAGGCCGTCACCCAACAGGAAACATTTCGACTTGTCGTCGGCGTTTATGGAGAGTTGGAGGGTGTGTCCTGGGAAAAATAGAGATCGCAAAAGTTAGGCTACTTTGCAGATTGAGAGTGTGCAAAAAAGTTACCCGTATTTTTGACAAAGAAAAGTTTTGGAAGAGCGTAATTCCTGTTGAGGATGAGTCTCGTGTTGGTGGCAGTTCGAGAGGTGACCTTAGCTGTGGGGATGTTTATTGGGGATTGTCGTTTTCCGGAGGCGCACACTCCGCCCCAGTGGGTGGGGCCGCAGGAGAGGCCGTCATAACACCAGTCCGTGTCGGCGGTGGTGGGAGGGAGGAGTAAGGAAATTAGGAAGGCGTAAATGACTAAAAAACTTTTAAGGCGTAAATTACTAAAAGCTAGGTTTGGTGATAAGGTCTTTAATCGACTGCGGTGAAATTGTGTTAATATCTTGGAGGAAGGTAGAGCTATAAAATTAGGAAGTTTGCCAAATGCTGGGTGTGTCACCTTTTTGAATCGGGACGGAGAAACGTGTCTTAAAGGAAGGAGGGACATAATTCTTAATCACTGAGGAAAATTGAGGGGACCATGTTCTCATGAAAATGAACTGATCCGTATAATTTGATGGGATGATTGTCGCAGTGAAATATGGCAGTGTCTCTAAAAATGTATGGATTGGGTTAAGGTTAAAATGTTTAAGTTTGCATTTGGGTCATCAATTGTCAATTGTCAATTGTCACTCATGCCAGTTAGAGTTGGTGGCATCATGAATGTCGAATATTATGTAAAAATATGAGTTTGCGTGTTGTTTAAATGATTTGATTTTGATTACAGTGCTGGAGTGGAAAATGATATGTTTTCATACAATTTTCGCAACCTCTAAAGCCCTGACAAAGGCTATTCACTTGAATTCACTTCCTATTTTGTGTATGATAAGTTAGAAACATGATTTATAACAGTTTCCAAGCTTTGATAAGGCAAAGTTTTTAAGTAACGGGAATGGCCTTACAATTTACATTATAATTACTGATCATATCCAGAAATGCCTTTGTTTTATACGTCAGACGGCATCCGACCTTGATTTACAGGAATTTTGGCTGTCGACAGATAAATTACTTCGTGTCCAGGGATTGCATTTGCTTTCCTAGATTTTTTAACCTGATTTCTGGACACGAATGAATTCCTGTCAAAAGTAGATTAAAAAAATGATTCAATTACAATTCATACAAGCTTAGGATGACAATGACACAATACCAGAGACCACCGCATAGCTTGTATTCCATGAGCATTACATAATGCATAATATATGCATGCAATCATTTCTCGGAATAATTTTTAAAATACAAAAAAATATTTACAAGTGATAATAAAGACTATCTGGACTATCTCTTGATTTAAATATTTTTTAAATTACACAATCTGGTTTGAATGTCAAAACTAAAAGATTTTGCGATAATTGGTTATCCTTCCTTATCCTCATGTTATGTGATGTCATTAAATTTACCTATGAGCCGAAAAATGAGCTAAATTACTGTTTTAAATTTATAATTAAGTTTAATTAAAGATATTCCTAATGCAGACAATGGTCTCGGGTTGCCTCTACCAGGAGGATTTTTTGAGCACCAAGCTAAATCTAACATGTGCACAATTCTGCTAAAAACTTGCAAATAAAGGGATTCACTTAAATTAGTTTAATTTTGCAGTAATTAGCTAGTTAGTGAATTTTACCCAATTTACCAAATTGCAAAATGGAACTCCGTCTCATTCAAGAACAAGAATTAACGGAAATTGAAGCTGGCTCTTCACTAGAACCCGAGGAAATGGATACCACCGAAATTCGGAGCGAAACCTTACCCACAGCCACACCCACTCCAGTGACCCCTGACCTTACCCACTTCACCTCCCTCCTCTCCTCTCTGGAGACCTCGTCCACCCCTAAATTCCTCAAAGCTCTCCTCTCCAACCCGAAACAGTCCTCCAAACTCCTCTCCCTCCTCCCATCCTCCTCCCCGGAGAGTCTCGCCATCCGGGAGAAAGTAAACTCGGTCATGATCAAAACCGAATCCGGGTCATCTTCAAAATCCGAGAAATTCCTCGCCAAAATCGGCCCTCTCTCCAACTGCACCGGGTCCGAGTTCAAATCCTGGCTAAAGGCTGGAATGTCGGCGCCCACAAATGATGGCGGAGGTTGGGTCGCAATCTCGGTGCTAGAAAGGCTCCTCCGATACCCAGCTACCTTATCGGGGATGATAAGCCAGCCTGTGGTTGGGATTCAGATGATTTTGGGACATTCGGCGGCGACGGAGGTGTTCCTAGAGTTTCATAAGTTGAGGAGTAATAGAAATAAGAAGGTTGAGGAGGAGGAGGCGTTGGCGCAGGGGAAGGGTTATCATAGACCGGCTACTATTGAGGTGCTACAGTTCTCGAGGCTTAAAAGGGAGCTACTCAAGTTGTGGAGGACGTTGGGGGAGGCTTATGCCAATCAAGGAAAGAGAACGGAGGAAGATGATAAGGTGCTGGAGAGCTCGGTCCCTTATTTGATGCAGGTAAGTGGTGAAGATGGTTAATGAATGATAAGGTAACCATACTAAGGCACTGGTGTCTTTTTAGATGTACGGCGCCACTCTGGGAGACTGCGACCGGGTGATATTCTCCTTGTTGAGGTTGTATTCTGGAGATAAGCTACAAATTGGGTTGGAAGGGATGCCGCTGTTTGGTCCGAAGTGTTTTGAGGGGAATAAAGTAGCGGCGAATCCACTTTATGCGCATTCCATAAGAGCAAATGGGATTCTGGCGTCGATTAATGAGGGCAAGGCTTATCAAACGGGGTTAAAGTTTAGGGAGGAGGTGTTTAAGGGGGAGGAAGAGGATAGGGAAGAGTTCTATGATCTACGGTTTGTGCTTCCGTTGCTGTGTCATGTGCTGGATGAGAAGAATATTTGTGACGTGGTTAAAGTTATTAGTTTTGGGTGGATCCACTTTATTGGGAGAGGGTTATCTTTGGAGGATCAAGGATTGAGGGGGGCGGCCTTTTTAGCGTTTAAGAGACTTATTTCTAATCTGCATCTGGCTAAGGTGAGGAAGATAATGGGAAAAGGATGGTAGATCACTAATTAGTTACTGATTTTGGGTGGTTTTTACAGGGTTTCCGACTTCAAGACGTGAAAATCTGGCTACATTTCCTGCTCGGGGTGAAGAGTGGCTTTATTGAGGTTAAAGAAACTAAGCTACCCCCACTCCTGGCGACTTGGATGGTGGCAACGGCAGAAGTTCTGAAACAACCGAGTGATCCGCTTTACTCGAAAGTTACGCATTTCCTCCTAGCCAAACCTACGATAGATCTTAGTATTTTGCCGGATTTTACACATTTTTTTAATGCGGAGGATGGCACAAAGTGAGTAATAAAACAATAATCCTGTAAAAATTGCTAAGCTAATTTTTGTAATTGATTTTTGCAGAGAAAGCCGTGACTGGATACTAAACATTCTTCTCCTCGGACTCCAGACGAAGGAGGATTGGACCGTGGCGAAAAGGGTGCCCACAATAAAATACATGTGTTGTCTCTTCCCCCTGGAGAGGATAGCGACACAGAGGACAATACTAAAGATACTCGCCCATGGTGCAGCTATTCCAGAAGTAGCCCATGATCTCGTAGACCGTCACGGGATCCTGTTGTGGATTGCTAATACCCGGATTGATGACCGAACTTATTATAGAAGAGAGTTGGAGGATATTTATAAAAATTTAAGTGTAGCCTGTCCCCGAGGAGAGTATAGGGATTATGCGTTTCAATTTGTGGCGAAAAAACATAATTGGGCCTATATCAGAGAGGCGTGTGGTAATAATTTGACGCTAGTAGATACAGATGAGACACTGGTTGGGGATGGGGATGAAGCAGAATTAAATGAGACTGCAGGATTAGATACGAGTGAAATTATGGAGGAGGTTGAGTGTTAGGTACAAATTTTATAATTGATAAATGCTGTAGTTTCTTATACTAATATTATTAAGTACATGTTTCATTATGACTACATTATTAACTGCCAATCAGATAATCATGTAACATTTTTACTTGTTGAAACCTACTCGGTTTGTGCACCGACCCAAATCCGAGATGATTAAATAAAAATAGAGTTCTCTCACAAGCAAACAAGATGCCTAATATTTTGCACATGTTAACTAACAACCCGAGTTTGCAAATGTATCGGTTGATGACTAGACTAACCAGGAAGGAAGGAAGAATATCCGATTTTTGGCTACATGTCAACTCTCTTAGTCACCAGTGCGGGGGCACATTCTTTTATCTTTGCAAAAACTTGAGACATCCGCAAAAATAGTCAAAACGAAGAATTGCTACCAATCTGCCATTTTCTTGAGTTTCATTAATTTACCCACTTATCAAAATGGACACCAAAGTAAAGCAGCTAGAAGCCCGAATCCGGGAGTTGGACCGAATCCTGGATTACGAGAAGAAACATAATATCGAAGCCCAGAAACAAATTTACAAAAGGGATCGACGCATCAAGGAGCTAACTTTGGAGGCGGATGAGTACCGACAAAAATTTAAAGATGTCTCCGTTTCCGTCGAAGATTTGGAGAATATGCTCAAAATTTATAAAAGGAAGCTGGAGGAATCTGTAAGTTTTTTTGCAAATGTTGCGCAAATTATTGCGAAAATTTTGATGGCTAATCATTTTATTTGCATTACAGCAAGAAATTTGCACGCAAAATTCCCACAAGTTGCGAAAAGCCCACCAGAAATATGCGGATGAAGCCAGCAAAACGGAAGAGTATGAAGAACAGTTTCGTAGAAGACGGGCAGAAAAACAGCAGACTTCTGTGTTTTATCAGGTCTAAGCATTTTAGGCAACCACACCCATTTGACATTTGACCTGGATTTTAATGGTTTTATTTGTAATTACAAAAATTGACGTGTGTCCACTCCTATCCTGTCATTCCTAATACCTGTCCCGTTCCGCCCAACCGTTCCATTTGATTGTTACTTTGTATGTCACGTACAATAAAGTGTAATTATTGCTATTTGTTTCGGACAGCAATTGTCTCACATTCCATCTCATGACAAAAGTCGCAGTAGTTCATTGCGGAAATGTAATTTGGCTGATCTTTGATCTTAATTTGGTGAGACGTATAATTTTGATGTTTTATGTGTCACGTGCCTGTTTACTTATACATTGTTTCGCCAAGCATAACTCCGACCTTGACTTTGTTTTATGCATTCTCAGTCCTGTTGCCAATATTGGTCTTTAAACCAGTTTCATTGCAGTTGAATGCCTGAGAATTCTGGAAAATTTGCTATTGGATGGTTAGAGATACTGTTGCATATAAACAAAAATTTTGTTACAAAATAAGTATTTTATTGTGCTTGAAGCTATCACACCTGTCCAGCACAATCCTGTAAATTGTGACTTTATAAAAAGATGAGAAATAGAAAAAAACGCCACATTAACAAAGTAGACAAAGTAGACAAAGGTTTGGAACAATGTATTGTTTTACACAAAGCCATGAAATACAATCACGGGTTCATATTCCTTTTAGCAGTAACAAATGCATTCTCCAATTTTGCATGCAATCCTGAAATTGGAGCAGAAGTGAATAGCAGTTATCCAAGGTAAGTCACTTATCCACGAGTGATAACTTAACACAGTGCTTATTTATCTTCAGATGCGTCACAATAGAAAACTTTCTTACCGCAAACACTCTTCGAGAAACACCCTGGACTTCTGGAAACCTCTCCGAACTTCTGCCACCCTGGACAAATGTCATTCTCGCCAGGAAAGGTCAACAATTTGCTCTTGACCATGTCGCTGGCGTAGTTCAAGCCCACATGCTGGGAATCACGTTAGCACTGGCGAATCCGGATATAAGAGATACACTTCTATTTACGGGTAAGGTTGTAAAAATAGTGCCAAAACAATTGTGCAAAAATAATTGGCAAATGATGTAACAGGAAATTCCAACACTGTCCAAAAGTCCGGGACCCGTTACGCCGCAACTCTAGTGCAAATTGGGCTCTGGCTCCGAAGGGCACTTGACCTTGACCCCACGGATAACTGGGTCCTGACCTCGCTCGCCAATGTGCGCCTTATCCACAGCCATGTCGCCCTCCGAATCGGAGCAGACCTTAATTTTTCCTCTAATCTAGTTTCAAAATACGCCTCCGTCCCGATTAATACCCGGCTCTGGTCCGATTTTGAGGCGGATCTCAAAGAATCCGGACTCCGGGAGAGATATCCTTCAAACAGAAAATCCCGGATTCATCCCATGAATCAACTATCTTTCGCCACGACTCAGTGGAGTTTCCTGGGCGTGGTGAATCTCTCTCCGGAAGCGGTGAACGTCTACTACCCCACTGATGAGGGGTTGGAGGCATTCGCCCATCTTTGGGCTGTGGTCGGACACGCCATGGGAATTCGGGAGGAGTTCAATTTAGGTCTGGGACGTAACGCGACCGAATTAAGGGACCTAAGCAGGCAATTCTTTGACCTCTATGTGGCTCCGGATCTTTTTTATTTGAGTCATGAAAGCAAATTTTTGATGGAGGTATTTCTTAAGGTGAAACAAACGCTTATCTTTGATAACAAGTTATCAAATGTAACCTAAACTTCCAGAGCGTGCCCAGAATTATGCTGGGTCAAGACCCGGAATTCTTGTTGCGAGCAATTCTCCGGGATATCCTCCGAATTCGGAGTCCGAAACGTATGAACGGAAGACGAGGGTGGTGGGGACGACTTAATGACTTTGTCGCGGGACCGGTAGGACCTCGGTGGGCGCATGGATTGTTTCCAGCGCTGGATAAGATAACCTCGCCGCTGCTAAGTTTGTATCATTTTGTGGTTGGGGTTATCCATTTTGGGTGGAGGTACAAATCGGACCAGGATATTGCTAGATTTTGCTATTTTTATGATTGGAGTTGAATTGGGATTAAAAGGAGTAATTTTATTTATACATCTGGGATTAAGATGAGTACATAATTTAAAATGAGAGTAAATTAAAAGAGAGATGGTAAAGTGTGATAAGCGCTTATCCTTTGTCTACAATTCGCTCCTGAACGTACATTGTTATCACGGAGATGTCTTTGAGGCGGAAGGTGTACTCGTCGACGACTGCGGAACCTGGAAATTAAGCAAAGTTAGCTTATCACAATCAGTGCCAGGTTATCAATGATCTTATCAAGATTAACACTCACTATCGGGATAAGTAAGCTCGAAAATAATGCCAAACACGCCTCTCAACCGAATCGCAACCTTTTCGAAGAAAGTACTTCCTCGATTTACGAATTTGCAGTTTTCAAACCTGAAATTGTTCAAAATTGTTGAGATTCTTTTTCAAAATTGTCATTTTTTTTTCGAAATTTTGAAATATTTTACTTGATTTTAGTGTCTGTAAAATTCTTTCTCACAAATTGTTGCACGGAATCCTCCTCACTTTTCGGGAGATAGATACAATTCTTAAATTCGCTTTCCTGTACCCCAATCACTTCCCCGAGACGGTTCAGAGTGGCTTTGGAATTTGCTTTCCATTTTTTCCAGCGTGATTTCTCCTTACGTTTTGATCCCACTGTGATATGGGCATCTTTGTAGGTGAAGGTGCAGGAAAGGAATCTGCAATATTGCAAAAAATGGCAGGAGTTAAGACACTTTTGGCTTATCGGTGGAAATTAGAGTGTCTTAATTGGACTCACTTTATACTCAAATTCCCCAAAATATTATTTAAACGCTCGGCTTCTCTGGCTGCAGAATCGTTATCTGACGCCGAACTAGTGGCTTCGATACCGGATTTGGGCGTTTGATGGCGTCGTGGCGTGGATAGGGTTTGCACTTTTCGGTCCGAGCTGGGCGTGTGGTTTGGTGAAGATCGGGTTTTTGTTCGAGGTATGTTTAATGTGTTGGATTTACTTGTGGAAGCCATAATGCTTGGAAATAATAATTCAGACAATTGCGACTAAGATTGGGGAACATAAAACATTCCTAGTTTGCAGGAAAAGGCTTAATTATCACTTTTCACTAACAGGTGTTATTTCTAAGTTAGCTATTTGGTCAGGTCTGCAAATGGTCAAGTCAAGGAGTGAATGGGAACTGGTGTGTTGTTAGTAAATAGAAATGACGACAATTAAGGTAGTGCAGGGGTGAGACTACGTAGTTCTCAATGAATATTAGGTACAGTAATAGAATTTAGGTAGTAAATACGATAGATAACTTGTGAAGTTACTCTTAGTGCGAATAAGATAGATAACTTGTTTCAAGACTAACTGTCTACTAACTGATTTGACTTATATCCTGTGACATGCAGTAAAATGCTAAGGAAAAGGTGTGGGTAAGATAAACTAATGGCTTGGCATGCTACAATATTTAGTTACATACAATTTGTTAGTTACAATTTGTACTCAACTGTCAAATGTACAAGTAATACGATTCTTCTTCCGTGTTTAATTTGTATTGTAAATATATAAAAGTGTGTATTGAATGATGAAGTGGGCATAAAATGTGCACGCAGTCTGCTATATAATGCAATGCAATCAATTGTTCTCGACCAAAACCACATAAGCAGATGGTAAACACGTAAACGGAGCTGGTTACTTAATGATTATGATTCCATACGGAATGTCAATTTAATGGCGTAAATGTTAGTTAAACTTGTTGAGTTTCGTACCGTTGATAATTTGTAGTTTTGTGTTTTATGAAATTATTAAAATACAATTGTCCAATTTTAATGGAAAACAGAAACTAAAGGGTAATAACATTTTTATGGACGTCATAATATTGAGTCATGTTTTCTACAGATTTTATAAATATTAATGAACCCAACCCTTACCCTACAGGGATTGGCGTGATTTTGGGAAATGACATCTTAAAATTAGCATTTATTTCCGATTTATTTTATTTGTATTACAAAGTTTTGAAAAGTAAGACGAAATCCTCTCAATCTGAATGACGCCAACGAAATGAATGTTCTACTTTTAAAACGCTGTAAATCTTGTGAAATAGAAAATTTTGAATAATTTTGGCAACCTTATTTGAAGCTAGACTTTGAAAATTGCTAAAAACTCTTCAAAATACTAAAAGCTAAAACTTCAAAATTATGCAAAATTTAGATTTGTTAGATTGCGAAAATAAGAAAATCTAGAGAGGTATGATAACATACATGCCAGCTTAGATTCAGGATAAGTTGAAAAATGTTCAGAAATAACCAGACCCAAGGAAAACAAATCCACTTGAATGAAGATACAAAGGGATCTTTTCTCCTTGGGTCAAGTTATTAGTGAAACGACTGACCACACCCACTCCAGAAGGATTCCAGCTTGGTTTGGCGATGCGAAATTCTTGCGTTTTTACGGGAAGATTGAGCTCCTTGTTACTAACATGATATTGGTGTTCCAATTGAAATTTGAAAGCAAATCGAAATTTGAAACTTTTTTTGTTTTCAACAAGGATTAGTTTCAACAAATTTTGGATATGTTGCTTATCCACCGGAGGACGGAATGAGAAGAGGTAATTAGGGCACGGGTGATGAAAAGACTTATCTTAATGACACGTCACGCCACGTTTAATATTTGGATAACCAACTGATTATTTTACTTCCTTTTTAAACCATTGATAACCCCGTTATAAAAATTTGGAGTGACTATCACGATACCGCGTATTTATCAGTGTTCATAAATATTTCACAATTAGTTTGTATTCATTTTGAATATCATTAGAATACAAATTTATTTAACTTGCACAAATAACAAAATCTTAAAAAATACGGACAAACATTATAACCAAGAAATTTCAACTTTTTGCAAATAACGCCCTTAAAATGATTGATGTGCTATTCGCCACAAAAAAGTGAGTATCATTAACATCCTCGTCGCCCTCCCTTCCTCCGGGGCTGACCATCCCGAGATACAGTAAGGTCACGACAAGGACCCCAATAATTGCGAGGATTAGCCCAAAACAAAGCCAGAATCCTAGCGCAAATAATCCCCGAAATGGCGAGAGTGGTTCCCGGATACGATACCGGAGAAAGTTCCCACTTCCGGAAGAGGAAGATTGTTCCAGGAAATCTTTCCTTTTGAAATATTTCTGATTTGGATTGGGATGCATGAGAGAATAGGATCTGGACTTGGTGTGGATTTGGGCTTGTGGAATGGCGTCAGAGGGTAAACGCCAATAATTGCGGTTTGGGAGTGAGATTCGCAGGGGTGGAGGAATTTGGGTGGGGTTGGTTTTCATTGTACTGTAATTTGCAAATAGTTCAGAAAGTTGAATTATTGAAATTGAGAATGTTTATGAAAATGAGAGTAAAATGGAACTTACCAAGAAAAGAGTCTCAAAATTATGTGCAGAATGTTTTAGATTTGATGACTCAATTCCAGCTATTTTTAGTGGAACTGGACCAACTCTGGAATGGCTTGGGATTGGTAGAAATGTCCCAAATGGATGAGTTAAGGATTTTTTGTGTCTTTTAAGACGATATCAGATATCAAATATTGGGTTGGTGATAAATCAAATCCAAATCAACAACCTATGCAAATAAAGAGTTATTCATCTTATACTTACTTTGGATATTCTGTGATAATTTGCTACTCACCTCATACAAACAGTTTGTCAGTCACTGAGATAAGCGTATATCCACATAATCCGCTTAAACAAATTGAATTTTAAGATAAGCCTATGTCACACTTAATCCCTAAAACAAGAAGAGTTTGAGTCTCAAAGTATTTGTGAATGAAACTTGGCCAACTGTTGTAAAACACTGGAAATGTGAGATTTTAGGTTTGATTCTTGATAAATAGGGATGTGTCCCTAAATGCTTTACTTGGACGTTCAGCTTTGTGTTATCCGCAGATAAGTGATTGATAAGTGATTAAGATTTTAAGAAACTGGAATGATTTGTTTCTTTATCCCCTGCCTAACTTTAGCCAGAGGTCACAATTTCCTAGCAGCAGAGCATGCACTATAAATTATAGTCTGTAATCAGTGTAATATAATTTGCTGAATCAGATTCCAGATGAATTGGATGAAAGACAGAACTTTGGAGATTGGCAGGGGATAAAGAAACAAATCATTCTAAGATAAGCCTATGTCACACTTAATCCCTAAAACAAGAAGAGTTTGAGTCTCAAAGTATTTGTGAATGAAACTTGGCCAACTGTTGTAAAACACTGGAAATGTGAGATTTTAGGTTTGATAAGCTAGTTGAAGGATGCTGATTTTGTAATTGACTAAATTTCCACCTGTAGATAAGTGATTGACTAACAATAAGATGTTAAGAAACGATATGGGAATGATATTTGTTTCTTTATCACTTGACTAACTTTAGCCATAGGTCACAATTTCCTAGCATGCACTATAAATTATAGTCTGTAATCAGTGTAATATAATTTGCTGAATCAGATTCCAGATGAATTGGATGAAAGACAGAACTTTGGAGATTGGCCATTTATGCAGTAGCTACCAAATTCATGCCCACACACTTGTGGGATGAATAGTAATTAAGAATTGACCCTGAATTAAGACACAAATATGTGGAATTGCTACTATAACCTATCAAATAGACTTGGTTTTTTTTATCCTTTGCTGACAAAATTATAAATAAAGTAGTAAGCTAAACATGGGACTGGGACAAATTCTTATTCTTGATAAGGTAAAGTAGGGGGTCGGCTAGAGGACTTTATAAACTTTCCCTTGGCGAATGCTTCCTTAATCGATCACGATAAAAAGTGAATGTAATGCAAAAATGGCTTGTAGTCGCAATTTCACGAGGATGCCTAGCTATTCGCGATATGACACTGAAATTAGCATGCCGCCTGTTGCCCTTCTATTTCCTATCGTGAAGAATATGGCAATGTGCACAGTATTCATTGAGATTCAATAATTTTCTAATTAAAATAATTTAAAAATCACGTTCACGGACACTTCAAAATGCTTCCGCAACTTGTTTTATTTACTCAAAACTTAAGGAACATACAAAAATGGAAAATAGCACCCAAAAATAAGTAAATTATTCCTTTACCATCCTAGCTTTAAACGCGGCCCAACCCTGGACCCGAAACTTTTCTGCAACCTCAACCCACTGACTTTTAGATTCCCCAATTATCCCTCGCCCCACAATGATGACATCCGCGCCACGAGAGACCACAGCCTCCACGGAATTGTAAACTTGGCCAAGTCCATCCCCTTTGGCTGCAGAGGTCAGGGCAACTCCGGGAGTGAACTGGAGAAAATAGGGGGCGTAGGGGTCATTCTTTTCAAAATGTGGAGGTCGAGATTGGGACACAAATCCTCCCACAATTGATGGAAATTGGTACTCAGCCATCTCGTAGATTTGTTGTTTGTACCCTAGAAATAAGGGGGAAGAAAATTATTATTATTTAGTATTGCAAAATTCATGAGTTTGCGAATTTTTGTGCCTTACCAGGAAGTTGAGATGGAATATTCATTTCCGAACTCATTTCCGCAATTAGTACCCCAGCCAGGGGTGTCTTATTTCGGGCGATAGCAAAATCTGCTTGCTGAATAGCATTCAAAATTCCGGGACCCGATATTCCGTGGATGGTAACAAAATCGGCCCATTTGCAAATTTCAAAGGGTTTGGACTTTATTCGAGATTGGGACACAAATCCTCCCACAATTGATGGAAATTGGTACTCAGCCATCTCGTAGATTTGTTGTTTGTACCCTAGAAATAAGGGGGAAGAAAATTAGCATTATTTAGTATTGCAAAATTATGAATTTGCGAAATTTTATGCCTTACCAGGAAGTTGAGATGGAATATTCATTTCCGAACTCATTTCCGCAATTAGTACCCCAGCCAGGGGTGTCTTATTTCGGGCGATAGAAAAATCTGCTTGCTGAATAGCATTCAAAATTCCGGGACCCGATATTCCGTGGATGGTAACAAAATCGGCCCATTTGCAAATTTCAAAGGGTTTGGACTTTAACTGAGTTCGGGTTGTGGAGCCAATATCGCCAAATTTCCGGTCTTCCATGATAAGAAAGTCGTGCTTCACCGACAATTCTGTTAAAAGAAGGAATACGATTCTAAAAAATTTCGAAAATTCAAGTATCTATTTTGCTTACCCTTCAACTTTCCCCAAAATTCGGCAATAATCCTCCCTCCCTTAAGTCCCATCATGTCAATGTGCGTCTTGACCAAGCATATTTTCGACCCCAGCATCTCAACGGCAGTCAGGACATCTTCCCAGCGGTCCAAATCCACAGAGAGGCAGAGATTGGTGGATTTCTTCATCATAATCTTGACAAGTTTCACTCCAGCGTCACACCGGATCCGAGGAATTATCCGGGTAGTAAGAATCTTATCCAGGGCTGGGTCAAACAGCTGATTATTCGCGATGAAGGACGTGACCTCCTCCTTTTGAGCAGAAGTGATAAGTCCTTCCTTCAGAAGAACGGTCAGCATCCGGTCCATGGTTATCAGAGCTTTGAACGAGATCCCATTCCGAGTCAGATTGTAACTTGCGCCCTGTCCGCGATCCAGGATGATAAGCGCTTCGTCCACCACAAGCCCGGCGGCGCGCAGGGATTCCGCGGTATCTACGACGGAGCTGCCGCTGGTCACGACGTCTTCGATAAGGAGCACCCGTTGTTTGGGGGTGTAGCTGCCTTCAATCAGTTTCCCGGTGCCGTAGGATTTTTGCTCTTTTCTAGAAGAAGGAAGAGTTTATTGCGAAATTTTTGTACAATTAAGTAGGCGCCACGTACCTCTTTATCAGCATTGGAACGTCCTCCGCGACACAGACCAGGCTTGCTATGGGTAGCGCGGTGTAGGGGATGCCGCAGATTAGGTCCAAGATTCCGGCCTGTTTTCGAACGGATACTTCAGCTCCGACGAGGTCACTTAGGGATTTCTGCAATAAATAGAAAATATAATTGGCAATTTTCAATTTTTACTGAAATTTGCAACTCACCAATATTTTTGGGTGTGAAATAACCACCCGGAGATCAAAATAGACGGGAGAAATAATTCCGGATTTCAGGGCAAACTTTCCAAACTTCAGACCGTCCACTTTAAAGAGGGAGGTTATCAGGGTGTCAATATTTCCTGGGTCAATGTCAATCTTTCCAATGTCAACGCCATTCTTTCCTGTGTCGCCTTCCGCCATGATTTCGCAAAATTTTGCAGAGTTTTGCACAATTTTAAAGGATTTCAAGCCAAAAAAATAATGCGTGACAAAAGTAGAAAAGTTAAAGTCCAGCCGCTCAATTAAACTGGAGTCCAGTTACTGGACCTTCCTCCCCTTCTCTTAGATTTGGTTGGACTTGGTTAAACACATTAATACCCATATATGACTAACTAAGGTTAACTTAATCAACTTATTGTTTTCTTGGGAAAGTTGAGATTCCAGGGCTTAAAGTCGTTCTTGTATTTTAACAGCATTCACTATTTAGGATGGAGTAAAGATTGAATCCGTTGATCTATTGATGATAAGGTCGAATTGACCATGAAATTAATGGGCTATGTCATAACGACATTCTAATAATTACTGAATTCCAGGGCACCTCGAATCAAGGTCCTAATTGAAAGACTTTGCTGAAATATTTCCAAATTACTAAAGTTCTAGATTAAATCCAGATTAAAAGTCGAAATTTTTTGAAAATCTTTGATTGATATTTGAATGACTTTAGCTAAAAATGGGTCGAAAACCTAGCGTCGCATGGATATTCTGGGTACGAAACTTTGGTTTCACGAGTAAACGGAAGTATGGCTTCTTGCATAGTACGGTAAGTGGGTTATCAATGATAAGTAGATGCTTAAATGGATGTTAAAACAGGATTTGATTGTAGTGGGAAGTAATAATTGCTCGGAGGACAGGGACCACCCACTCTATCCTGGACTATGTTGTGTATCGACTATTCTACGTCCTTATTTTAGTGGCGTTCACGGTTTATAGGTTATCTCAAGTGAATCCTTTCCCGTTTTTGGTGTATTTTGAGGTAAAATAACCCTTTGGATAAGGCAGGAACTGTATTGGATGATAAGTTCTTATCTTTGATGTAGACTTGGGCAATATTCGCTCATGCCGTGTATGCATTCGTCTTCCTGCGCCAAGTTCTGGTGCATAATCACCACAGGAAGGCGTTGGGACGGAGGCAGAGGATGCCGGATCAGTTAGTTATCACGGGTAGGATAAGATCTTATAGATAAGTGCCTTATCACTGATAAGCAATTGAATTATGAATTTGTTTCTGATAGACGAAATAGAGAAGGACGGCCACAAATACTATATTTCCAAAAAGATTTCCGTTCTCCCTCGTGAAGTTCTTTCGCCTTATGAGAAATTAGTTTGGGTATTTTTCAACGTTTCTGCAACAATGAGTCTGGTTTGTTTAGTGGCGTCTAGATTGCTGGAGCGGAAACATCCGCTAGGTTAGTAATATGTGCAAAAATTTAATAATTTTTGCAAAAAAATGACTCATTTTTGGCAAACTTCCAGGAAGAAAAGGTCCCCCAAGGGACGAGCATTCGTCCCTGGTATTGTTGAGTGTGGTCATGATCAGCATTGATGTCGTCGTTAACACGCTTCCAGCCAGATTTGGTCACTTCATCTACTCCTGGTTGTTTTGTTTGGTGTACTTTTTAGCGGCGTGAGACCCAATAATTAGCAAACATTTGCGAAATTGCGAAATACGTGTCAGATTGTCGTAATTCTGCCAATTTCCAGGTACCTCTACGACACAACCCGTGGTAAGAAGGCGATCCATTTGTACAAAGACGACATTTGGAACCTTTTCACCAATCTTAAGATCCTGGGTCTGGTCCTACCCTGTCACGTTGGCGTCGTGGTGCTAGCCGAACTCCGAGACTTTGTCGTTTCCTTGTTAGACCGATCCCGAACCGCGGTTAATCAGCAGAAGGTCCGAACTCAGAAGAGACTTGCCCGGAGGAAGTTAATGGTCCCGATTTACGGTCCGGATGGTCAGATTGACCGAATTATCCTGGAACATGGGACCGGAGTTGATGAAGATTGGGTTTATTGGAGGGATGAAGGTCGAAATACGGATTGGGATGGGAGTTCGGAGGATGCGGAGCAACCTGGTGGGAAGCTGGATGAGGTTAAGGTCGAGGAGGGGAAAGGAAAGATAAGGAAGAAGATGGTAAAGAAGAAGATTAAGAATTTACCGAAAAAGATTAAGATTGTGAAGGAGAAGGAGGAGGTTTCCGAAGAGGTATGGGCCTCCGCCGGATGTTACCGCGACGGTGGATGAGAAACCGGTGGTTAAAAGGGTGAAAAAAAAGATTGAGGATGTTAGGCTGCCGTCGCCACCGAAGGGTGGGGCTGGGAAGGTGGGACCTAAAGAAGGGGTTAAGAATGCTGGTGCTCCTCCAAAACCGGGACAAGTTCCTAAGGAAGAACCTCCATCAAAATTGCCAAAACTTGTGCAACCACTAAAACCCGAACAAACGCCAAAAATCGTGCCAACGCATAACCTTCCAAAGAAAGCAGTGGAAACTGAAAACCCCGAAAAAGAGGACGCCAAAAAAGCTGTGGATGTTAAACCACCAGTTGCTCCAAAGAAGGTAAAAGTTCCTAAACGACAACCTCAGGAAGAAACAAAATCAGTGGAACCTTTAAAAGTAGCAGAGCCACAGGAAAAAGAGGACACTTCAAATCTTGGAGATGTCACATCTCCTCCAAAAAAGGGGACAAAAAAGCGGAAGAAGAAAGTTAAAAAGATCCCTCCTTCTGAAGAGAAAGATGTCTCAAAACCCGATAAATTGCCACCTCCTTCCGACTTTGTACCGGAAGAACCTCCTTCAAAACCTTCATCACTCCCAAAACCGACAAAAATTATTCCTCCAAAACCAAACTTCCGCACCGGCAAAGTTACTCCGCCAAAAGCAGAACCTGTTTCAAAACCAGTAGCACTCCCAAAATCAGCCAAGCTTCCTTCTCCAAAGGCGAAGGAGACGCCTCCAAAACCCGAATGGAATTCCAGACAACCTCCTTCTCCAAAACCGGAAGTATCTCCACCACCAAAACCGGAAGAGGCTCCAAAACCAGTCAAAATTCCTCCTCCGAAAGAAACTCCTACAAAACCAGAATGGAATTCCAGATCCAAACCTCCTTCTCCCAAACCGGAAGAGCCTCCACCTCCAAAACCATCCCAACTCCCAAAACCAGTCAAACTTCCTCCTGCGAAAGAGACTCCTCCAAAATCCACCCCAATCCCAAAACCATCTTCTTTACCTCCAAAACTGGACCAGGCTCCAGAAGAATCTCGGACATCCACGCAAACTCTTCCGCACTACGCGACACCTCTCACAAAATCTGCGCTAAAACACCAGCCATCAGCCACACCCACAAAACCTGGGTCTCTCTCTCACTCCGAACATCCTCACTCTGAGCCAAAAGCAACTCTAGTCCCATCCTCGGTGCATCACTACCAAATGCCTATCACAAAGAAATCTCACATTGCAAGCAAACACCCGCATATATCTGAGGAACTTATGGCGAAATTGGCGAAACCTGTGCATGCCCCACTGCCAGCTCCAACGGAAACGGGACCTCTGCCTCATTATATGCTGCCTATTCCGGGGAAATCTAAAAGTAAGCCTTTTGACCCGAAATCTCATACTCCAAGTAAAGCGGAGGGTGGAGGGGATCTTAAGCCACCGGTACAAAAACCGGGGCAAATCCCGTTTATTGTGGAACCAGCACCGGCACCGAAAAGAGCGTCGAAAAAGAAGTCAAGGGCTCGCTCACCGCCAACCCCACCAAATAAGAAGGAACCGAGCAAAGATAAGCTGAGTGAAGATAAGTTAAGTAAGGAAAAATCTGGCCAAAATCTGGCCAAAGCGGGTAAGATGGAGACGCCACCCGGAGACGGAGACCTTGGCAAAAATAACAAATCCAAGGAAAATCTGACTGCGTCAAAGTCCGCCGAGAAAGTGGAGCAAGATAAAGTTGGGCCTGGTAAGGAAATTGGTAAATTTTTAAGGATTTTTGATTAATTTTCTTAAGAGTAAACCGGAAATGGGCTTTTTTAAAAAGATGGTCAGAAAAGGAAGAGTAGACGAAAATCCGGAATACCCGGACCTCGTCGGGCGTCACAACCTGCCAGAAGTGTCGGAAACCTGACCAAGTTCCCGTCACAGGGACCTCAAGAACAGAAGAGCAAATCTAAAAAGACATGGAAATAGGTGACTGTAAATGATTGATTAATCCATTTAATCATCCATTAAGAAACATGTTAACATTAACATGTGGGTAATGAGCTTGTTAAATAAAGTTATGTCTGGGAGGACAGTATTTGTAGAACATGACAAATTATTGTCATTTATCGGAATTGTTACAATGTAGATAAGTTACATCAGATAAAAAAGAAAGTTGTTTACAACTCAGGTACCTATGCATTCTACACAGGTTAGGAGTCAAAATATTAACGAAATATCTTCGGAATTTACGCAGTGCAACAATGAAATCATTCGTGTATTGTTGCCTCGCCAAAATTCTTTCTCTTCCTTACACGCACGCAATAATTGTGATGTAATTGTGAATCATAAAGTTGTGATCATTACTCATTTTAGGGTGGGGTGGTCGGAAATGCGTTAAAAGAATGACATTAGGAGGTGTGTAGGTGGTTTGGCTAGAGAATGAAGAATGACTTGCTTCGAGGCAATAAGTAATGAGATGAATCCGAAATGTGGCCATAATATGTGGCTTATTGGGATAGATTTCTTTATGAAAGCACAATAACACGAGTCCCTGCAACAATGTGAGATAAGGTGTGTGGAGATAAGTAGCTTAATATTGGCATTGTTTAAATATTTTGATTGTAGCGAAAGAAAGGAAGGGTCCCATGTCATCTTCCGGAATGAGTGAGGTGTTTAATTGTATGGGTTTAGTAGAATGTGTCATTTTATTGACATACTTGTGACTATTGGTCCAAATTGGAGCAAGTTGGTTAGTTGGTTAAAAAAATTTAAAGTTCTGAAATGAAGGAATTATTGAGTTTGGCGACACTACGGATTTTAAAGGGTAGGATCTCATTGGAATGTTTTAAAGATGTCACTCTCTTTGACTCGTACAAATTAATGACTATGATATAATTGAAGACATAACAATAGCATAATTTTAAAACAAATAAAAAACAACTTTTCGCCCATAACATTTTTTAAAGGTTCCTTAAATGTTGTGCCGATGTCAAATCTTATTTTTTTGCAGATTTTAAATTTTACAAATATCTGTGTCAATCCGAGCTTATGTAATTTGCTACCGTATCCAAT
>JAAXNX010000100.1:0-49085 GCA_036491905.1 Folsomia manolachei | reverse complement strand
GAAGATCCCTCAGCCGCTGGGGACAGTGCTCACGTGCAACAGAAAAACGATGTTCTTGGAACAGGAAGAAGGCCAAAGTATGATTTAGAAAATCGTGAAATAATTTCAGCCACACATAGTTTCAAAGAAGCCGTCCAACTCCACTTGCCTCAACAACCTCAATTTAGGTTGGGGGACAAATTTTCCTCGTCATCATTCAGTACAAAGACAAATTGTCTCAAAGGCGTCGAGCAAGTAATTAAGTGTAATTTGGAAAATAGCTCCAAATCAATTGGTGCATTGAGTGGCAACTCTGACAAGTACGCAGGGGACGTAAGAAAGGATTTTGCAAGAGACACTGTGACCCCAGTTGTTGCATCTTTACCAAACATGAATCTACACAAAAGTTATAAATCTCCCATCCCTCCAAGAAGATCTCCCATTCGGCATGTCATAACTACAAATTGCTCCCCACGCTCATGGAACGCAGTAGGACATAACGTACCAAGTAACCAACAGCCAACAGGCGAGGCAGGAGACCTCAAGTTATCCCAACAATTCCAAGAAAGTTGTTTGGATTTATGGTTACATAAGTCTTCAATCTTCAGACGAGGATGAACCACTCCCACCTCTTCCAAGTAGGACCCAGTCGGAAACCAAGGACAGAAAGAGTGTCAGAAGAGATTTAACTACAGAAAAGAAAATCCAGTTTACCTACACCTCTCATGAAAGCTTCTTCGTCAATACGACATTGCCAACTGACACAGAACCATTGCATAATCTTCAAGGTTTCGGACATCAAACGTTTTTGAGATATTCAGGGTCAGACAACTCATCAACAAATTCAATCAAAATTTGTCCTGGAGCAGTGGAGTCAGATCCGCAAGAAACATTTACAGTTTGCAGTTCAAGCGAGGATATCGTCAGCCCAATTAGTGATTTCGATATCGACGACTCGGAAAATTGTTCCTCCACCGACGGAAAATCCACTTCAAGTTCCAGTTCAAGCCTTAACTTTATTGTTTTTCCAAAAACTCCTAACCATTCAAGATCTAACTTAGACAGTGCTCCCAATGTCGTGGATGATATTCCTACAATCCCCTCGCCCCAACCATTATTGGATTCCACATCTTACACAATCCTGGAACACATCTTACACATTCCTTCATCCGGAATAGCAGAGTCGAATTCAGAAGGAAGAATTCCACATGCATCTGACCCAAGTCCTTCACAAGACTCGGATCACGACTTTGTCAATACTTCCTCTTCGTTTTCTTCGAATGTAAGTGAATCAAGCTTCACGAGGTTGGAAACGCCGCCTCGACCACCCAACTCTGACGACTCTGCCGACGAGGGGTTAGGTAGAGATACGAATGATGGCTTCTGCAGTGGAGGAGTGACACTGGCGGATAAAATGGCGTTCAAGTTTGTCCTGGATGAGATTGGATCTGAAGTTGTGATATCTGTTACCCTGCCTTTTCCCGTCCCAAGTCCCGAACTGCCGAATATTTGGAGTCCTTACATGGCGGCTTCAGTGCTACAAAAAGCCCGAGAACTAGTGCTCCAAAACGTTGGTTTTAATGGTTGTGGTGACTATGTGGGTGGATATGGTTCCGATATGATATATGGTTCCGAGTGGATGGAACAGGGTACAGAATTTTGCCTTCCTATTTTGGAGTGCTCGATAAGCATGGAGGAGCTTTTGCATAGATCTCCTTCATATGTTGGCCGGTATGAAAGCATTGATGAAGCTCAAGAGAGGACGTCTGTCAGTTGGAGTGGCACTGAGGATACTACAGATACATTAGTAAATACAAAAGGGCGTGACCAACATTGTACAAAAAATAGCAAGTTTATACGATTTTTCTCTAGCCTGTTTTTATGTCGTTGGTGTCGTAATGGAGTTACAAAACCTCCTGAAAATGCACAAAAATCGGATTGTGATAATGAAGACAATAAAATTTGAATATATCAATTTATTCATTGTTTGATGTCCTCCAGTACTAAGTTTTTGTTATTAATTTGGTACTAAAAGTGGGACTGATGATTCAGGCGACCACTGTATTTCAATATTTTTGTCCATTGATTTGAAAAGCCTGCAAAGTTTGCATGCTAAAAAAACAAGTTAATTTTTTAACCCGAGCCATAAGGCGAAGTGCTTATGTAACCGTTGAGGCCGTCTGTTCGTCTGTCCGTCACCCCCATTTCCGGCCAAACTATAAGAGATATCGATTCCAAATTTTTACCACGCTTAAAACACGCCAATTTAAGAGTTAAGTTCGAAGATAGGCAAAATCGGTTGGAAAATAAAAAATTTTCAGTGGTGGTTCATTTTCCAGTAAAAGGGAAGGAGAAAGGGGTAGGTCAAATTTTAAAAATAGTCTGATCGAGTTGAAATTTGGCACACACTTTGAATGTGTCAAATGAATGTTATATACCAAGATTGACAAAAATCGGCCAGGAAATAAAAAAATTTTAGTGATGGTAACCACCACTGGTTTTGAGCAATTTTTCAAAAATGGTCGTATCAACTTGAAATTTTGTACGCATGTCAAATTGGTGTTACGATTAACTTGGACGCTTTGTTAAACGCGTCTGTACACTCTGGCTCGGGCTATATGATGCTGCACTGGAGGTTTTGGTCTAGGAAAGCCTTCATTTACTCGCCATGGCCGTTGTCATTCCTTTTTTGTGCTTGTTTGTGGTTGGGTAATAATTGCAGTGACATCACATGAACTAGCGAATACTCCAGTCTATTTTTAAGTACATAATGTTGTTTATTGCATCCCAGTATTTATGCTATTCGTTTTATCTTTTTTCTCTATTTGTGGTCATGATGTGTATTCCAAATTCAATCAGTGACTATTGAATTGAGAGTTTTCTGATGTCTGCTCCGGTGTTACAGACTAGACGGTTTGCTATGGTATATAGAGATCTATATACGGCAATAGTACATGAAGATTGCGATGAAATGTCGCCATTGTCCTTCATACAAAAGCTTATCATCAACACTAATCAGGAAAAAAGCAAAGGCTTCCAATGTGGGCAATTTTTGTATTATATAATCAGGGAACTAAATATAGGACACGTCTACTTGTATAATGTTAGATTGGACAGGCCAGTAGTGCATTTCCATAAAAAAATGTGATTCGCATTTGGCAACCAAGCCCAGAAAAGCATTTAAGGAAACATTCACCCAATACAATGAAAGTAAATGCATTATGGAATAAAGTATAGATTATAGTGAACAATTGTTTATTGGAATATTGCATGTTGACTTCTAATAATCCATTTTTTCGATCTTATAAACACCGCAATACATTTTTTGAAGGTTTTCTCCACTTTTTCAAAAGCATAGAACATCTGATACTTATGTTTAATAAACCATTCGTAAAACAAAGCCTTCGGTGCAGACTTTGTTGTCAGACTTACCAATCGGATAACCACATTCAGGTTCAACTGTTCCATAAACTAAACTTCAAAAAAATTAAAAGTTTATAATACTACCAAGACTATAATATCGATAAGATTGAAGCTAGCGGAAAGCCTATGAGGCTGTTCCGATTTTGTCATTGTCAAAGAGGCGACCGAGAGGATATTTTATTATTATCAAGAGTGTAGTAAGGACATAGCGAATATCTGAATGATTCTCTTTAACCCATGAACAATTGATAAGCTATCCATTTTCAAACTAGAATTTCGTTGGCATTAATTCGAGTCACCAAAGCATCTCACCACCGACGGTTTGGCCAGTATTAAATTTTTATGACTGCAGCAGTTGTGCGTGCTTTCGCTCCGTAAACGGATGTAAAAGGATGAAATGTAAACGGATGACATTTACATTACCAAACCTGAACAGGCAAAAAATTCTAGCTCCACTTCACACAGTGGATATAAAAGTTCGCCGTTTTTAGCTGACAAGTTTATCTTGTTGCACTTCGTGCATTTTACTTTGCAAAATTTAGCAAAATGCAATGCCGATAAGATATAGCATGATTGCTCACTGTTTTAACAAAGGACGTACTTATTTATCAACTGAATTAGTATTTGGGCTATGGTTTGACATAAGTGCTGGTCATCGACCAATAATTCTAGAAAATCTATTCGCCATATTGAAAGCATGAGATTAGGATGTCGGACAGCTTTACTCGTGATATAATAAAGGTTCATTCGAATTTGTATTAATTTTCAAAATGGAATTTCTATACTATTTATAAGGTGCCCACAACTAACCCTGGACGTTTTTAATTTTAGACAATTTCACACGGTCCACGCAATTGAGAGTTTATTCTTCGAAACTCTGGGGGTAGCGAATTGAGTAAATTTTCTAAAATAAATAAATGGTCTGCTTCAAGTAGTTTTTTATACCATAATCACCTCCACTGTTGTCCAATGTCACAGATTTCTTTGCACTCACCACACCCAATCACGCCTGTTTGTAAAGAAAGGAAATGGATTGTGTCATACATTTCATTTGAAGGTTGAACAAAACATACTCCTCGTGTTATATACCTAAGTTGAATGTGTTCTTCTAGTTTGACGTTTGATAAAGAAGCCAATGTCATGCGAATTTTGGATATCGGAAACGCCCCTCCTTTTTCGTGAATTGAACAATACAATTCATGGAGTAACCTACCTATGTATCGAGCAAGTTAGAACAATGAGGATTTTGACTGGAATCAAGACCTGAAAGCTTTCTCTACAGTCAGCCACCCACTCACCTTCGCTCGAAATATGTAAACCTTACNAACAATGAGGATTTTGACTGGAATCAAGACCTGAAAGCTTTCTCTACAGTCAGCCACCCACTCACCTTCGCTCGAAATATGTAAACCTTACCAGAACCAATATAGTGAAAACGGAATTAATGTTTAATTTATCTTTTTACGTTGGAAGTAAAACTCTTATGACAATCTACGTGTGTAGTTAGTACATATAATTCGCAAATCACACACCTTGATTTCGGTATGTATATTTTGATTGAACTTTAATCGACGAGCTGACCTTTGCATTAGGAAGGAAGTGGGTGTGTGATGTGAACAAATGTAAGGGTTAAAGTAAGTATGTGGCAAATAATTCAATGGAGAAAATAATTTGAGACGATCGATTTACTCACGTGTGAAACAGTCAGTCAGTCAGTAAACCCATTATTCATTCACTGAATGAGTGACGTGTTTAATGGCTCCTACGCTGAGATTAAAGAAAAAGATCTGGAATCGTGTAAACTGATAAATAGACATGACTGAATGGTGATAATTTGAAAGGTGAACACATGCAACTCTTTAAAATATATGCATGTTTGACCAAGATACTTTTCTGCGATCATAATAATTTGTAATTTCTAAACGAATTTCCTCTATTCAAATCCCAATTTCGAAGGTTTTATTTTACCGTTTTTTCATTGTATCATAATGTTCAAGTTCAAGACCTTTCGTGTTCGCAGCGACACTTTAAAAATTGTTTATAAAATTAAGCACGTCAGGATGCATAAGTATGGTCTCGAGGGTCGGTATTATTATCTTGCTATTCACTACGGTACAGTTTCTGCAAATTATTTTTTGCTTCGCATACCAGCGTGATATTGATTCGTCTGTAATTACTTTTGTGTTATATTTATACATATAACCACTTATTTATGTTTTAGTCATTATATAAAACTATATTGTAATTAACATTAACAAATTTCAATAATCTGATAAAAAGACTTGTGTGCGGTCGTTATTCGCATTAAATTAATTAATCCTAATAATTATTTAATTACGTAGAAGTTCCAGATACATTTACGCAAAATAACCCTTCATGACAGGTATAATTAAAAATAAAATTACTCTATTAAATACCAGGTGTGCAGTAATATTACATATCGTATTAGAAAACCATCGTTAATTAGCTAAATGTCGTAATACATTTTCTACTATCTAGTGAAATTATAAATTTTGAAAAAGAAAAGAAACGATTTGTAGAATGTACTCACTAGAGCGAATAAGAGAGTGAAGGATTCCTTGTCATTTTTATTACATTAAGGCACGTGGGTGGACTGACAGCCAATCTGTTTGGTTTGCCTATAGAAGAACCACTAAACATTAGAAAAACTTTTCTATAGATGAGGTTGAGAGACAATTAGGTTATCGGCTATGATGTGATTATGAGGTAAAAAGTGAAAAGGTTCGAGTGAACAAATAAATGTAGATTTACTTTATCAGAGTGGAAAAAAAAGCTTGTATTTTGCGATTAGACATCAAAATCAACGACAATTATGTTACTTGTCTTTATGCACCCAAGGTTAACGCACCAGTAATGTAGGATTCCAATTTTATGATAATAATACTGAAGCACACCTGAATGATTTACTATGGACCTTCTACATAATTTGATCATAATTTTCACTCATTAAAGACTCATTTACTGTTTACATGCAATTTAAGAAATTTTCAAGACGTTTAGATTTAAAATTTGTAATTTCGATGTAAGGATTTAATGGAAAGAATTCAACTTGTAAGTGAATCCACACTGGAGTACAGGTACACGAGGATTTTTAGTACTAGTTTTATTTACTCAACACTTTCATTGACGCCCATTCCGTTCTTCTGTGCAATCTGGTAGAGTGTAAGCTGGTCGGTAACGTTGCTTCCCATTCTCGGTAAAAGCCAGTGCTGAGTTTGGCAAGGTGTTGTCTCGATTACCGATGGAAGTGTACCTGCAAATACAATAGGTTCACGAAATCGTTTAAAAACAAAAAACAAAATATTTGTTTTAATGTAATTATGCCAGTGCTGCAATTTGAATTGATTAACATGAATACGTCTACAAATTAAGTTTGAGTGGAATATGCGGAACTGGTTCGTGAATCAGGTACATGCAGATTTGCATAAGTATGGATCGATACGTCCTTAAGAAATTATGGGGTCAGTCTAATTTTTGTCCTGCCGAGACGAACAGTGGACATCCATGCATAGCAAAAAATAAAGTCTAACATTTCACCAAGCAAATCTGAACTTCACTTTTCGTGCCGTCTCCTTCGTTTATGTATCTACTTGTAAGCAGCTACTTTCCCGTTGGTGAAGCAAAGCAGCATATTTTTATGAAACCCACCGATTTATGCAGTCGTGGTAAATGTCATTTCGACGTGGCCTAATTGGCAAACTGCACATTCACCAACACAAGGACTTAAAAGAACAAAAAAAGTCATGAAAACCCGCAACCACTTACAGAATACAAATTAAATGAATATTACTAATATTACTTCTGCATGTAGATGTATGTAGATCTTACCACGTCAGTACAAACCTCAAATATTTAGATTTAGATGCCCCAATTTAATACGTTTAAAGACTTCATATGCAAATAGCCGTTATACAATGCAAAATTATATTTCAGGTAACATTTATCAAATGCTATATGGTACACCTTTCCTTCAGCTATAATTATTCGGATATTAACTGAGTGAATAAAGGACACACTAATATGGAGATCTCTGATATGTACGCATATTCTATAATGCGTCATTTCTAAGAATGGTTGATTTGAATATCGTTCCCGAGATAAAAAAGCAATGCAGTGTCGCCACTTATTCATTTGACCACATTTCGAAAATTAGACTGGATCTATAATTGAATTACATTACCATCAATTCTGTGGTTATAAGAATTGGCCAGTATGTTCCACAAAATTGTTCATGCATTCTCTGAACACAAATCGAGGACGCCTTTCACGATTAAGAAATAACTGGGGGAGCAAGTGGCGAACAAATATTTAATTTGCATGGTTGAAATAAAATCGATGTTTTAATACAACTACCGAGGCGTACAACTTATTGGAAACATGTTCAAAACATATTATTCTGAACAATTGTTGTTCAATTTAAGAAACGCCTTGAATCCAGTTTTTCCAAGAAATAAAACAACTGATGGGACAAACACTCCAAACTGAAATTGACTTGTAATGTGAAGAAAATCTATACACTCTATATATGTGTATAGAAAATGGCCTTGCGGCCTCTGTCCAGCCAGAAATTCAAATTGTATAAAATATATCTTAGAATCGGACAAGGGTCCACCTCCACTTTTGGACGACCAGTCATATATTACGACGTAAATAATTAATTTCCTATACTTTCTGACTACTCCTGCTCAAAATTCTCCAGTTTTCGGACTTTCTCCAAAACTAGGAATCCCAAACGGCGGCCCAAATACTTCTTCTGAATTATAATATGTATTTACGAGTTATGTAGAGTTCCGAGGATTACTTTGAACTATTGCGAAAGTGGATGGGAGGATGTTTCAAAGAGTTGAAACAAGAAAAAAACGATCAAACATCAATTTCTTCGGTTGGTTATGCCTAATTCAATTGATTGTCGATGTTGCATACAGCGGAATTTCCTCAAGTAAAATATATGAATGAACAAAGGGCACGACTGTCAATTTATCCACCGTTGAATTTGAATGCCACCTGATTCGACGTGGGAATTGTGGAAGGATGGGAAAAGGTCAGTGGATGAGAGATTCAATCTGCGGACCAAGACAATAGCTAATCCTCCCTCGCTTATGTACATATGCATGCCCTTTGCGTTCTCCACATTCTCAAAACGTAGTAAAACTATATATCTAATAAACATATATACATACCAAATAGCTGCACATTTTCATACAAATTTAGTAATCCTGAAAACTAAAGAAGTGAAATCGTCTTCTGCAGGTTCCCTGATTTATGTACGTCTATAAAGGTTCAGTCCATAACTCCACTCGTATGTTACGTAGATTTAAAACTGGGTAATTATTGATGGTACTTGGAAACTACGAGCTCATGACGATCGTTCACTTCATAGCTCTATAATTCAGCATAATAAATTCCAGGTGAATTAGTAGCCAGAACATGAGAATTTAGCAAATGAAGTTAACGTGAAAGAGCATGAGAATTTTCCCTGGATGTCCTTAATTTGCGACATTTATTTTCAACCAACTACCTACATGTGATACCGAACGACCTGGCGACCTCGATCTACTTCCAATTTTCATTGGTGTTTAAAAAATGCAGTGTAATTGAACAAGTGAACAGTTTTCAGTTTGAATGCCCTGCTTGCGTATGCGGAGAATCGATAAAATTATTGAGCCCAACACAGCCCTCTCGTCAGTTTGTGCCAATCTATCAGTTTTCCTAGGTCTAATAACGGGTTAGCATTTTGGCATTTTTCTGCTACCAACTTTCTCCGTATTTTTTTTAACTGTATAAGGATAAACGTACTGAATATATAGGTTACTGAAACCGTTTCACGAAAATAGTAGTCAAAGACGGTCAACACCAACTTACCAGTCAATCAGTATGCACATCGACTGAGTGAAAAATAAGAAAGGGATGTATTATCAATAATCGTTTGTGGGTACTTTCACTAGTTTTAGCAATCTCAAGATTCGGATTTGCGTTCAATTCACGCGTACATAGGTTGCCTACAATTTAATGTTCTACTTACTTTCCTTGTTAGTAACATTGAACTACAATCACTTTTCCTGGTAATACCCGGAGAGGTCGGTAACAATCAAATATTATTCGATGGATTAATTGATAACTATATCAAATTTAAATAATTTAGTTTAATCTTATTTGTTGTAAAATATTGACTTGGCATAAAACGAGTATGATTGATGGTAGATATAGTCCCAGGGTATTCATGTATTTATACCGCATCCTCTCCTTCGATTGGCTACGTGAATAAATTGCAACTCAAATAAATCATTCCAATCTTAAACCTATTGTTGTCTATCACTTTTAATCACTTTTAAGGAATTATTAATTATTCATTACAATAGCTGCACGGATGTCCGACTATTAACAAAGGCGGTCGTAGCAGTTCCAAAACCTTCATCCGATACTGATGCTCCAATATTTGATTCTCTCCTAGAAGATGTCGGACTTTTGGATAATTGTGTTTTAAGAGTGAGTAATTTATTTTTATTAAAAATCTTTCCTTTTCTTCTCTTTTTACTCGTGTCACGTTTAGGAAGAAACTTTTTTCTCATTACTTTCTTTTGCACCACAGGAGGAGGAATGGCACCATTACCCAAAGCAGTTTTGGGGTCAGACTTTTGTGGAGTTCCACCATCACTATATTCCCCACCACCCCCACCATCACCACCACCACCACCGGCAGCACTTTCCTCATCACGACGAGCCTTTCTTCGTCTTCGTCTCCTTCCCTTACCGATAAGACCGACACGATAAAATAAGTAAGTAAAAACCCCAGAGGCAGCGATTAGGGGGAGAAAAGAAAGTAAAATATTCCGCACTGCTCCTGCAGTGTCCACCCGAGTCACGACCATTGTCCTATTGCTCCTGCTAAGATAGCAGGGAAAAACTGATCCCCCGACTACACCATATTTTGTGCGAAATTCAGAACAATGGATTTCTGAGGGGTAAACACACCCATGTAGATTTGGAAGCAGGGCTCCGATACCCATTAATAATTTTGTCTCAGTCACATTTATTAGGCTGCCACCAAGGCTTTCAATTTCTAAATTCGAATGTATCTGTCCCATCATGAGTTGTAAATTGGCGTCAATATTCCTAATGAAAGAGTTATTATACTCGTAAAGTTCGTAGTTATGGGTCGGAGGTAGAATCCATTTTCTTTTGTGGTTGGTATTACTCCCATTTTCCAACAAATCTGGGGCCAGTCGGGTTGTAGGATCGTCATCAGCATGATTTGGGGATGAAGATGAAGAAGACAGGGGAAATTTGGTAGTGGTTGGTGAGTCAAGGTGGGAATGGTCGTGTCTCCCACGTGCAGGGTCATTGTAGTAGGCGTCAAACTCCTCTTCCGTCCCTTTATAGTAGACTACGATAATATGCCAACAAGAGTAAATATCTGCTGTGCAACCTAAAATTTTTAATCAAAGTTTTGTAAGTAACAAAATCCTTCACTCCTTCCGAGAGGAGTCGTCTTAACGGAAATCCAAGATATGAAAAAATTTGGACATATGTAAGTCTGCTGCGTTACCTTCACGGCAGGAAGTCCAAGAACAGTTTGAGAGGCCGACGAGGGACCGGCTGTACACTGTTTGACACATTCCATCATCAAAACTGGACACTAGTGTATCAATTGCGGGATCAAGCATGATTGGACAGACCACAACGACTCCTAAAATACTCAGGGCTGCCAAAGTGGAGCACAATTGAACCTCACAATTTGCTAGAAACCAGACACAAACTTTACGACCACTCCCCATTACACTTTTGTCTGGTGTTGGCTGTTGTCGATTAGTTGTAGGAGATGAGCGAGGGTTTTCAGAGTGTCTGAAAAAGATGAAGGATTCCTCCTGGTCTATGGTAAGATGAGAAGATCAAAATGTGTATTGCATCCTTTTTGCATTTAAGATGACGAAGTAATGACCAAATGAAATTCTGCGCTATTTTACGACTTTTACACAATGTCGTACAATTAGCACATCCTAACTTTTTAGCCCATCATTTTGAATATATAGTAAAAGCTGTCCTTGCTTAAGGCAGATGCGACCTTTTAAAGTGAAAAAATAAACTAAACACTACTATACAGTTCACATCAGAACACTCCTCCATGGCTTGTACGAAAAGATTTACTTTCTCCATTTAAAGCCACTCGGAATTCTTTGTCATCATCAACGTTGATCAGAGGAGGAAACGGACAAAGTCTCCGACGACGTTTTTGACTTTCACCCTGGCCACACGATCACCAAAATGAAACCACGCACCGTCAATGGAATTTTCAGTCGAAACAAAAAAATCCCTTAGCCCTCATGGATTATTTAGGTTGAAACCAAGCTGATTGAATTTCCTGTTTACGATATCAAGATAGATCCGGATATGCTGAGTTGACTATTGTGAAATTTTCTGCTGTTGTGTGAACTGCTTAACTAGGGTTGCGGTCGGAATTTTACAGATTCTGTTAAACCAGCATTATCGATTCTTTTCACTGGTATAGCAATGTAATTCAGCCTTAGCACAGGAATAAATGCTGTCAAGTCAGCGTCAGGAATTTGATCAGAGATTGGAGGTAGATCGAGACAAGGCAAGGCAGCCTAGCCTAAAGCCTCTTGTGAGGGCTCGCTGTAATACGCGGACGTGAAGGAATCCTTTGCCGTCGTCTTTATCCTCGACAAGGCGAAGTTCAATTTAGGAGTCAAGGACTCAATTTCAAAGTAGAGTAGCGTTGTCTTGCCTTGTTGTAAGAGTGACAGCATGGGACGAATGGATTAACTTGCTAATTCAATCGATTTAAGAACTAAGCCGGCCACCAAACAGGATATGAAGAAAGTGGACAACTCGACGCTAATTTGCAAGATCCATTAGATGAAGGGAAACCAACTGGCAGACATGGATTTTGTACGCCTACTCACTCACAGATTCACAATTCTTCCATGGGACTGATTTTCATCACACCAAACAAACCACCAACTTTTTCCTTTCTTGCACTTATTATCAATATCCACCAAAGAAAAAGTTTTCTTTGTCTCCAATCTCTGCTTCAGCACTCTTTCATCAGCGCCTTCTTGATTTCTTTTCTGAATGTCTCCAACCCTAATTGAATCTCTTGAACGAAGAAACTCAGTAATGACTTTAGTTAAGAGGAGCTTTTGTTGTGAATGTCGATAATTGGACTGTTTAAATCTTCCGTGCGTCGAAATGTTTTTCTTAGAATTACTGCACTATTAATTTTTAGTTATTTTCAAACGGTGAGCAAATAATTGAGCTAATCCAAGTAATGTTAATTACCACGGCATACACAGACTACTAAGAAATTGCATTTAAAATTCGCTTTATATTGATTTCCATCTGTAAATTGATATTTCAGAATATTAATGGCTCAACGTTTTCTGAATCTTCTTCCTTTTAGAATTAAAGCTAAGAGTTTGCATTGAATGCGGTGGAGAAAGAGGTGATGATGTAGAATAGAGGGATGATAATGAGACAACTACCCAGGTGATAAATTGATTCCACTCAAACCACCAGGCCGTCCCTTTTTAGTATTCTGAATCCCCAGAGAGAGCTTCTTCATTCCGTTTTTAGCGTTGTAAATTTCACACACCTGGATGGCTAGCCAATCTCTTCGTAAAGAAAAGTGGGATGTAGGTTGACCGGAGAAGACATTAAGTATGTATTTATGCATACATACACCTCAGCATTAAGGATCAAGAGAGATTGCACCAACTCTTAAGCCCTTTATTATCTCTTTCGATACACACTGAATGGCGTGTTAATAATGCAGTAAATGTAAATCTCCTTAGCTAACCGTAACCTTCACAAAGGAACCCGAATTGTGCACTGGGTCCAATGAGTTTATTATCATGAATATGGGACACAACCAACACAGCCACTTTTGCCATTGAAACTAGAAGAGAAATCAGTTGAGATACAGATTTTCATTTGAGGTACAAGACAGAAGAAACGCGTACTTAACCAAATCTTTTTCCTTTAGGTAGATATCGTAAAACCAGGAATTGGAAATTGCACTCCTTTCCCACTATTTATCATCACACTGATTTGTTGTGACACATGGAATAATGTCGAATAGAGAAAGAAGGAAAATGAGGCAAGTCAGGGTGTGGTGGTTGTCAGTCGTAATAAGCTGTCCCACTCAAGAACAGTAGTCTAGCTCACTCACTTTGATTTGACAGGGACGAATTATGTTAATATTGTGTAACCAAGTTATGATGTGATGTGAATGAGCACCTTAGTTTTTCAGAAAAAGTCGTTTCTCAAATTCTCTCAAACTGGGCTTTTATTCAATTTATGTGTACATACTAAACTTAGTTGGGGAGTGTTTTGTCTCATTTCAGTTTAGTTGGCTGAGTGCATGCAGGCATCCGGAGTGTGCTGAGGCAGATGGGGAACTGAGACTTTCTCCTGCTCAAACATTCACGACCGGATTAGATTTGTGAGCATTCTGAGCGAGTGGTGGGGAAAGTTGGGACTAAACCAGAGCAAACTCTTTACTCCAATGCAATGCACCACCCTCAAACACAGTTTCCCCGTAACATCCCTTAGAAGACCTTTCTCCCTGCACGAAGGTGGTATAGTATAAAATGAGCTACCTGAGAAAATTGCGCATAAAGTCTCCAAAATTCAAAGTACTTCTAGAAATCCTGATGAATAATCTACAATTCGAACCATACAGTAGCGTATTACATAGTTGCCACATGAATCATCCGTTATATAATAAGTACTACGAGATTTTGTATAATACACATACTCAGACTCAGGCACCAAACTATCAATAAAACCAAAAAAATAATGCGACGGTCATCTCCTAATTTTGTTTTTCTGCTGTCCCCTGAAACTCGGTTAGGTCTGATACTGGGACAAAAATAAGGAAAAAATAGAATCTGCAAAAAAAAATAATGGTTTTCACCTTTCTTTTCATTCAAAAACTGTCTTATAGTCTACCCATTCATGAAAAGAGATTTTTCTAGAAAAGTTCTATCCATTATAGTGTATTTCTCCTAAAGGGTGAGGCTTGGTCGAGTTGCTTCAGGATTTCTGTAGCAAAAGAAATACAAAGATAAAACTAATGTTCATTTGGGAGGGATTGGTTGGATAACCTTTACATCTGTACTCCCTTCGATAGAGCTTAGGGCCCACGGAAATTGTATTTAATGTCAACCGCATGGCCGTCCCACATTCATTTCATATCGCTTGCTCGGATGATCGCGTTGCATTGTCGCATTAATACTAGATTAGGTCCCCAATGCATTAGTTACTTTCTCATTCAATACATTGATGTCAACGCGAGTGACAAGGTTGAAACAGTGCAGTATTGTACTCGTCAAGAAAAAATGGAACTATCCTTAATCCTTAACTATCCCTCATGAACGAAATAATTTAATTTTTGCGGAAACTCGAGATTCAGTGGGACACGGTACAAAAACTGTTCAGTTTCAATTGGACGACCTAAGCTTCTAACAACTTGCTTTTCCTGCAAGGTTCCAATTCATGTCTACAGACCGCCCATTAAACATTAACGGAGTGATCGCTTGGACTGGACTTGGGTACCGCATTCGAACAAACAAATTATACCAGTCAGCAAATCGACAGCGACCCAAAAACTCGGCATACATATGTGTACCAACAACAAAAACTAGTGGACCGAACTAAGCATAAAGTTGATGGATGCAGATAAGTATAATATAATAACTGGGTCAACTCTCCTCTAGTTGCCGAATCTGAAACAATTGTTCCACATAACAAAATATGCATATACCTAAATAGCAAAATAATACTCTGGGCAAGCATATGTGTGCCCACTCGAATTTCATCAAAAATTGCAGGTTCGCGTTTGGACGGTTTCATAAAGTGTGAGCAGAGCCAGCATGCACGAACGAAACCCATTGAGCACCCGAACTGAATTATAATATTGTGAATATTAAGAATTTCATTCGTACTTGGAGCGAAATAGCGTAACTGAAAGGTAAAATACAATCTGTCGGATTAAATTATAAGAAAAATACATTTAGCAACGGTAGTAGCATTTTTAGACGAAAATAGACTTGGGATGAATTGTGAGTCGACAATTTGAGTGAAAAGCACGATAGGTATTTAAGTAAGGAAAAAAGAAAGTAATAAGGAAGTAGTACATTTGACTGACCAGTTTAAAGTCGATAAACCTCATCACAATAACTTCGATTTTGTTTCCAAATCCACCCATTTTTACGTGGGTGGTATACTTGCTTTATTTTATGTGAGGTCTGAACTCGAGCCCATATCCACAATGCATGGAATACAACATGCTCCTAATGCATGCCATATCTTGTTTATACTTTCTCCACGAACTGTGGACGACTTGGTAGAAGCCGACATAAGCTTTGAGTTAGTTTATGGGTCATGAACGAGTGTTTTCTCTGAAAAGTGAGTAAACTGAGAAATATGACTATTGCAACTCAAGGCTGAAGGTAATGCGGCGTAATGTAATATCAATTCGATTTTTACAAGTTTAAAACTCCCATTCGTCCTCAATTTCCGAGTTGGTATACATACCACACATGCTATTTAGTTGTGGAGGTGAAATATGGGCCATCCTTGGAGTTTTAGAGTTCCCTCTACGACCCCACATTCACATTTTCACCTTTCTCTCAACTCTTACTTTTGACTTTGGCTGGAGTTGGCTTCGTCACAACTTGAAGGGTTATTGGGAACAATTTTGGAAAACTTTGGCGGATGAATGACACTGAAGAATTGGTGCCAAGGGAGAAGACGTGCAGAAAAATTCAACATATGGAAATGCGCTTGGCCCGCAGTAAAGTAGATTTGTAATGGATAATTATTCCGCTATGGCTAGATTACAGGCTTATACAAAAAACAACATAAAGAAATCATCTACGGGTAATATGCCATTTATTTCACAACAGTTTACTACACCTACAATTAGTTTAGAGTCGCTTATATTTATATCAAAGTAGAACATAAACAAAGAAAGGACATGCGGTTTAAAGCTGAATCGAAGGGATGGATTACAAGGACGGTGAACACGGATTCCTGGTATCGTGACACCTGAATAACATTTACTTGTGCTGCAACTTGCAACTACTCAACGCGTTAAAAGCATTCCCATTAACTTGTCAAACAAAATTCCAGCGTGTACGCTTCACGCCAACAAATAAACGTCAAATTTCCAATAAACGTATTCACGCCCTGACTCCCATTCTCGTCAATGTCTTCTGTTATCATGAGTGAATCTCACGATGTTTCAAACATTAGCGTGACAGATACATACCTAGGTAAAAATAATCTTGGAATAATCTAATTTAAAGCTAATAGTAAATTCAGTCATTTCTGAACGATGTTTAAAAGTCGCTACTTGCTTCCAATAAATATTTTTAAGCAGAAATAGTATTCCAAAATTGTGTGATGTTCTGTGAAGTCCAAGCATATTTTGCATGATTCATTGTCAGTTCAAAGCTCACTACGGCGAAGAAGGCAACATCTCAAACATTTTGAGATAACTTAATGGATCAACTGTGCAGTTATGGTCAAAGAGGAGTGACAGTAAAAAAAATCATGGGAATAACGCACCTAACAGGATTCATAAGTTATCAGTAGTTATCTTCTATCAGGATTGTGTTTGAATACACAAGACATATAACTTGGCCGACAAACAGAATGGAGTAAAGTGTCAACCTTTTCACACCAAACACAACTCAGGTGACATGCTGGGACAGCAAACTATCGATGACACATTTATTTGTCAAGGTCCATACACTTTTACGCTACTTTTCCATAAATTCAAGACCCAATAACGACCGGCACAAGCAGTAGGCCAAGAGCCTAACAAATCAATTATTGTAAATGAATATCTCCCCAACTCGGTAGTATAGGTAGTGTTGCATTTAAGCTAATCAAAAAGAACCAAAAATTACGGTTAGGTTAAAACATGCTTCTGCAACAAGGACTTTTGTTGTTTCTGTCGCAGTAGGGTCCGAGTATTATAGTGCCGGAAGCAGGCTTCAACGCCATCAGTACCTTGTGCAAAATCGAACTCACTCACTATCATGTTCATGTATGGAATTTCAGGAGACAATAATGGGGATGGATGAAGTGTGTCTACTATGCAGAGGCCAAGGTGAAAGTTAGTTGGTTGGAGAAAGGTGCACAGTCGTTAGGTTAGCAGTGTGCTACTACTACTCCGTATAATAGCCTATACGAACGCGACTATTGTAACATTTTTATCCACTGTGGAAAGAAAACTCACCTCAACCCAGGTAATGCAGCCTAGGCAATCAATACGCATAACTTACTCGTGCCAGTGAAAGGTGTCTCATCCGCTCATCCAACACTACTTTTCTTTCTTCATTCTACATATTTGAGATCGCACCTGTGTGACGTACAGATACATGCGGATTGTTGGAGTATCTCTAAAAGGTTACCTCATTATGCCAAGCTTCGCTACGAATAAAATCCTACCGCCATTAAATGATGGCATGCCTACGATGAAATAAAACGTGAACAAGAGAAAGTATGGACTGAGACCGGATATGCAGAGTTTATAAAATGGTTGTAAAATTCGTTTCATGTACTTTGTGGGCTGATGCTCTATAGTTTAGAACAGCCAGTCCGGCACAGTTGCACATTGAAGGCAATTTGCCGACTAAACAAACTCGTTCTACTCATTCATAATAACTGACAATGATTCCGGACATTTGCAGATACGAATCCAATTCATGGGTCAGCCCATCCGACCCACTAATCTCATCTAACTCTGGTTGGACTTTGTTGTATACCTTACATTCACGGCGTGGTGGCACTCTTAAAACATTGAAGACAGTGGATATAGTTTTGATGACTTACCCCTATGATCCCAACATATTTGGGTGAGTAATACATTACTGCGCCAACTACCTGAACAACCGTGGAGAAGGCTAAAAAGGCGCCATCGACATCGACACATTACTTTCCGAGCAAAAAGCAGTGTAACAAGACTTTTGGCATTTTGCACCCTTCCCCCAAATGTCTCTTAGTCATGCAATGACGGTATACAGATACGGCGAACTTAGCCCATGTATTATTCTCAGTAGCCAGATTTCGATATTCATGAACCAAACCCTACTCTAACACTTACATTCTCTAATATGAGTTTTACTCTCATAAAATCAAAGCTAGAATATAACATTAATTTCCGAAAAGAGAAAGAAGAAACACTGCCACTAATTCAGTGTTCTAGTCTCAATGTTGGGAACAAATCCCATACCCATGCCATAAAACAATACATCAGATCATTAGTGCATTTCCGTTCATGAGCTATTAATTATACCTTATCGTTCGCAGTGTAATGAGTGGAACATCATAGTTCGTTATCTCCAATCAACTCCTATTTATTCATTAATGAATAACTTCCAGATAGAAAAGCAAAATCATGAATCTAGTAATTTGGCGTTGTCGTTGCAAATATATGAAGGGGTATCTAGGTATTAAACCGTCGATTCAAAATCGTACACTGCAAGATATGCACAATAAGTCAATATTATCTCAATAATGCCTATGCACTCATCAGGAATATAATGTATTTCATAAAGGAGTAAACGTAAAATGCCAATAATAAATGTGTAATAAATATTAAGGCAAAGGCCATCAAGCAAATCAATTTTGGGAGGTGGCTGGCCTCCGATTCAGAATGTAACGTATAATTTGCAAAGACTTCCGCCCAGTCAAGGTTGCATGACTTGCCCTTGTTCCTCGAAACCTGCATAAAGTTGCCTGACTTTATCACAACCACTTCCAACCAAAAACTTTTCCATTACATAAATCACAATCGAGTGGTTTTGAATTGAGTCCCAATAATTGCATTGGAAAGTAAGATTATGTGGGTTAAGCAGCAGTCATATTAAGGCGAGGCTGTTCCCAACATGCGAATCCTTACTTTAGATTCGAAAGATGAAATGACTAATATAACCAGTTCCAAGCTTTTTTTATTTCTACCTGGAAACCTTGAAAGATTTCCGCTACGTCACAAAGATTGAAATCGTAACGTCAATTCTTTTATTATGTTGTAGGTTGTGAGCGAGCTTTAAGATTAGCCTTACCTAGAAAATTGACAAACCTGACCTGAAGTTTTGTTAACGAATTGGCCAGTTATACAAATTCATTGAATTCAGTATTTTTATCAGTTTTTGTCTATATATCAAAACAACAATGCTACATATAACTACGTCTAAAACTCGACTGGGACTCGAATAGATTAGAGCTTTACATATGCTCCAAGAATGGGAAAAGTAGATAATAGATTTTATGAAGGAACAGTACCACACAGTTTTCTGGTTGATACAGATTCAAATTTTCTACCAATGTCAGAAGCGATAAATTTCTTGTCCCAAGACCAAACTTGCAAGAATTAATCATGCTATTTAGCTTGATTTTCATGACAAATTAAGCAAACTGTTAATGATTGTTTTGACATTGGTAGCCCACACAATTCATGAGAAATATTTGCACCATTAACTCAAACCACAGAAGTAGACGCTGTTTACAGGTCCAGTATACGACCTGCCTTTACCTGGCACAAACTATAATGCACTTCAATGCAATGCAATGCTAATGCATAAACACACGGTTGACAGTTGGTAAATAGCTTAATTCGATAAACAAAATCATGGCTGATTACAGTTCGTGACAGTTGAGCAAATTCACTAATGGAGAAAGTTCCATTCATAAAGAAAACCACACGTCCCCTTGCTTCTTGGAAAACACGTCGACCACCGAATATTCTCCAATAAACAAATAAAAATGCAGAGATGCTGATTTTATTAATGAAACTTGGTTGGTTGCTTACCCGCGGTCATATAGTTGGCAGTAAGGAAGGGACAAAGTTCGAATAAATTTCCAAACATCGGCAAATCTCCATTCCAACATGGGTGATACACGCATAAGTTGAGGCCAGTCTGGGTCCGTCATCTGCAAATTCATAAATGCAAAAACTGTAGTTGCATTATCCTTGCTTAATGGAAATCCAAACCAACAGAGGCAAATGTTATTAGCAAAAAATACGAAACCAGCTAAAGAACATAACTGAATTATAGCAAATGAATTTTGTAGTGGGAATAAAAGCTCAGCTCATAGTTCCATGTTTCATAAACCTCTTAGTCTAATTGAATCAATGCCCAACTGTAGGTAGGTGAGGAAATACCTGGAAGAAAGTCAGATTTTTTCCACTTGGGTCAGATCGTCGGGTGCCCATAAGCACCGACTTCATTTCCGGGTGTTCAGCTAAAGCCTGCCGTAAACCAGTCAAGATTGGTTCGTCGTATGCCCACAGCTTTAAATTGTACCTGGAAAAAAAGTTGAGAGGAAAAAGAAAATATATGAAACATTTACACTAATACATCGGCAGAACACAACTGGTAAAATCCTAGAACTAGTGGTACTGCAGGGTACAAAGATAAGGGTGGATAATCGTCTGAATCATGAATTTTATCTGGCACGAACACGTAACAATAAAATCTTTGCAATGAAAATGAAAAGAGGAAGGCATGTGAAAAAGCTGAGAGCACGTTAAGTATCCAACTGAATTTCCGGGTATTTGCAAGGTTTTCATGAAGCGGTTTACAGTACTATTGTATAATCAAAAGATATCTGGATCGTTTAGTCTTGACTATCTCATCGGCCTGTAATAAGTAGATATGAATAGAAATTAAGAGGTCAATCATAAACTAACCTTCCTGCACATTCTTGAACAAACGTATCCATTTCAGGAAAAGGGTCCTTGCACCGGATACAAAGAGCGTTAAGTTTTTCTCGATTTGAACGATTTGGAAACTTTTTTTGGACAACGGCATAGAATATATGAAGCAGTGCCGTGCAATCTTTTCCTCCATTGAAACAAATCCACATATCTTCCGTTGAATACTTATCCAGCGCTTCTTCGAACGTCTAGCAATACAAGTAAACAAAATTTAAGAAAAATACAATTCTTAACTTAGTACGTTATTACACGAAATACACACCAGAATGTTAACTTACATTCACAGCTTGTCTAATCAGATTATGAAGCTCGTGGTCCGGGTTGTCAAAAATCTCATAGACCTTGGCAGTGGCAGTCTCCAGGGGCTGGGGGTCATAGTCAACAAGGGAATTGGGTGGCATCAGGCCAGATAGGAAGTTTTTCGCCTCCAAGACATTCTTTGGGTCGTGGCTCTCCATCGTAATTCTAGTAGAATAGTATAAGTTGTCCACAACGGGATAAGATCCAAATGTAACAAAATCCTTGAACTTATGCACGGCTAAATTGATCTCGTGTGTGATTGACAACTCATCTTGGCTCACATAAATCACCCCGTTATGAAACAAATTGTCCTTGTCCCCACCACCAGTGTTAGTTGTGTTCAGTTTAAGTATATCCTTCATTCGAGGAAACATTTTTTCGACATATTGTGGAATTCCGGGAAAGACATAGACATTGTTAAGGGACACAATGGGAAAACTAGCCATTGGCAGAGCAGGATCGAATATTAATTCAGCACCCATCGGCAACTCTGCCATTCTCATAATCACTTCCCTTTTATAGCCTCGATGACCTAACCATTTCTCAATCATTTCCTCCATGACGGGATGAATTGACACTTCTTTGTCAAAAGCCTTTGCGACACCAACATAAGTGACATCGTCATGGGTGGGTCCTATTCCTATTAAGTGAGTCCAGATTTATGTAACTAATTATTTAATATAAAGATGTACACTTCCGCATTAAACAAAATGGTGAAATTATTACCACCAGTGGTGATGACAATATCGTGGGTGTCAGCAAATTGTCGGATTTCCGAAGCTATGTGCTGGATTTCATCCCCGACCACGGAAATTCTCACAACTTTTACTCCAAGAGAGTAGAGATATTTGCATATGAAGTGTGAGTTCGTGTCAAGAACTTGACCTTTAAGAATTTCATCGCCGATTATTATGAGACCTGCTGTTTTCTTTGATTTGAGCATTTCAGATTCTGATTGTGCGGCGTTCGTGGAAAATGACGATGCTGAATTCCCGTTTCCCTCATTCATTTTCAGCCTTGTGGTCAAAGTCTGTGTAAAAATATTTACAGAAATGAATTAATTCTTTGACAAGTTCCAGGTTGTAAAATTGGTAGTCTCAGCGTAATTTTAAGTCATGTCTGAGCTAGCGGTGAAAACTTCGAAATAGATGAAGGCGCATCAGTGGGATAACAAATTGCAAATGTAAGGAGGTGGAATATATCGATAGCCTTAACATGAAATAAAAATATGAACGAACACTATACAATTAAAACAGCAACATTTTCAAGAAAGTTGTTCCTTATAATAACATTTTATTGAATCTAAAAAAATGAATCAGATTTGTGTGAACATTGCTTAAATTAACCCCGGTATCAATCAGTCACAAACGTTTCATTGACTTTTTCGCAGGTTTCTTTCAGCACCATATCAAAATCTTCAACTTTCTCCAACACTGAATTATTAGTGCTATTGCTATTTAGAAATAATGACGCTTTGATTTTTTCTTGTATCTTCACATTGAACAATTCCGGTTTCTTGAGAAGGAGTTGGAAAGTTGAGTCGATTTGTGTGACTTTGCTTGTCCATTCATTTGTCTGGAAGTTCAAAATATTAATGACAATTAAAATTATTGTACAGCTCCTTCTTGTAAGAAAATGTTCACAAATAAAAATTGGATATAATTCTCTGAAATATTATAAAACTAACCTTTCTGTTACTACCATGTTTTGAAATGGATTTAGAATGGACCAGTGTGTTCTTGTCTGTGGTACTGTGAAATTTAAGGAATTTTTTGGACGCTCCAAATTTTTTATGACCCATTTTTTAAACCGATACGGGTGACTACTAGAGAAGATAAGACACAGTAAAACTAATTACTTAACGTAACATAATCAACATTATTCATTAGATGGAGTGTAGTAAGCTTACAATTAGCATTGAAATTTGAAATTATATATAGTCACAAGAGAAAAAAATGTCCTGAAGGAAAACAGTGTTACTGCTACAATTGAGGCGGACGGAATGCATAGCTTAGGGTTTGTATGCATTTTAATATAAAACATCGATTAAGGGCTTTCTCCTAACGACTTGGTCATAACAGAATGTGGCAGAAGAAAGGAAACTCGAAGCATTTCCTTATTTGGTGCAACATTTCGAACCATTATCACTTCTGATATGTTCTGCTTTGGCAATTTGTATTTTAGTTGTTCATCCACTAATTGCAACGCTTTCTCCTTAAATCCCTCAATGTCTTTAATGAAACAGTAGACATGGACCATCACAGACAGCTCAGAAGGAATGACATGTCCCTCCGGTTGTCCCTTCAAAATACCCCATAAGGCATCCAAAAATTCAACCGCAATTGCAGGAAGGTTCATAACGATGTGAAATTTCTTGTTGATAAAATCAAAGGCTTCAACAGAGTCTTTGTCTACCGACTTCTTTAATCTATCCGCAAGATCCGATGCCACAGTTTTCTGTATAAAATCTCTTCCATCCTGGTTGAAACATTGTACAAGACCATGCACTTTATTTTTGGTAACATTACGTTGCAGCCAATGGAATGAAGCAGGATTCAAATCATTGGCAAGAACAATACATTTCTTTTTTGCGGCTGGAACAGCAAATGGGCCAACTCCTGCAAATACATCGTACATCACATCCCCGTGTTGGACAATTTTAACGATTCGTTCATGTTCCGCAGAAAGTCTGGAGTTCCAATAAACATCCTTGAAATCAAATTCATACTCGCATCGATTCTCCTTAAGGTGAACCACGGTGTTTGAATCCCCAGCCAAGATTTCCATTTGAAAGTTTCGGTAAGTATTGTCAATATTGTTTAATTTGTTAACAACCGTCTTGGTTGTGGGTATCTTGTCCAGAAACACTTGACCAATTAAATTCTTGTAAGGCAGGTTATGATCACGAAGATTCAGATGAAGAATGTGCCCAATATGAGAGAATCCGGATAACTTATCATGATCTTCTGGGAGAATAGAGTCGAAAATCTGAGTCCATGTCCAGTTGTCGTATGTAAATTTTACGGTGTCTTGGCGAATGGCGGAAATGACTTTAGATTCCAGTTTGAGTTCATTTTGTACAATGTCAATCAGTTTTTTACCGTTGAATAGATCCGGATTAAGGTAAATCCTTTTGGTTTTTCTACAAGCATTGTGTTCATCTTTTTTTGACTCTTCTTCGCCCGAAGTTGGTTTTGGTTCTTCATTTTCCTGAATGGCTTTAATGCCTTGGACTTTGAGTAAGTATGGTTTGACGTGGCGGAGGATTTCTGGATGCATTTGATCTTCATACACAATAAGAGTTGGAATGGAGATGTTCTTATTAAATGCGGACTTGACCAATGTGGTCATTCCTTGGCAGGATGGAGGGCAAAGATGGATTTTTGGTTTGGATGGGTGTCGTTTTCTTGGGTGGCCTTTACCGGAATTTTCTGAATTTGTCCGAGCTCGTTTGAGAGAGGCAGGAACAATTGTCTGATCTCCTTCCGAACTCATCATTTCCGGCTCCGGAGGCGGATGGGGGTCCAAATTCTTGTATAAATCACATAATACGCTGCGGTTAGAATGTATAAAGTACCGTATTTTCAGTATATTATTGTATATCTATTTTTAGACAGACTTATTAAATATCCTAAATGAATTGTAAAATGTCCTGCCTACACCCACATTTGCAAATTGTATCAAACCACACGAAGCCACCTTCATTATAGAATATTTAGTTTGAATGGTTGAAATAAATAGTAAATATAAAACTAGTCATGCAATTTAAAGTGCTTTGATCCTCCGAGAAGTTCATGCGTTGAGGAATAGAGATATATCTGTTAAACGTCAATTTGTCAATAAAAGTAGTGCAGAAAAGGCAAAGATGTGGAGCAAGTCCAAGTAATGATAAATAGAGGAAAACAATAACATAGCCAAGATGAATGGTCAATGGAAAAATCAAAAAAATAGTACCTTGACCGGCTGAAATGAAGGGATAAGGAGGGTCTGAGGTAATTTGTATTGACCACAGCAGAAGGTTCTTGTGACTGAAAAATGGCTTTGGAGTTGTTTACTAAGATGTCGATAGGTGATCGCAAAACCCATAAATGGATCCGCTATCTGGACAAATTATCCCTTTGAAGTAGTTTTTACCCGAAAATTAAATTTCAACACTTTCTACTCGTGCGATTAATGACAATTATTTGTGGGTAGCGGGTCTACTTTTGCCCATGACACATTTTTACTCGTGATCCGATTTAATTTTATATGAGCAAATTTTTAAATAGCAACATTTTTCACTCATTGTCAGATTAAGTTGAGCCACAAATTGTACTTTATACTTATCCATAAATTACGATGTCATATGGATTTTCTCGCAACTATTTAAATGTTATCTAACTACAAAATGAATGGTAGGGATCAAGATCAAGCCAAAACTTGCGGTCATGAAATTAATTAGGCTTGTTCTAATTTTCGGTTGGTTTTGAATAATTTTCGTATTTTATGCTTCAAAAAATTCAGAGTTTACGATTTCAAAACTGTGTACATAAGATTTTTACAACCCAACCTTTTATAACTTTAAAAATCAACAATTTTATTTTATCCTTTTTTGTTGGAAAAATTGAAAACGAGATAAATTCTATCATTTTTATGAATTATGAGTTTTATGAATTAAAATATTTCATTAAAAACGGGCCAAAATAAGGTATAGCAATTCGCATGCAAAAGATCTCGTAGGAAAAAGATAGAAATACATGTTTGTCTTAATCATTAATCGAGGAAACAAATTTATCCAAATGACGCCATTCAACTCATGTGTTATTGAAAATAATTATTAATAATTATTACAAAGCTCCTAAAACCTAAAAGAAAAATTTGCTGTAAACAATAAATTGCAAATTTTCCATTGAGTATATTATTTTATGCGTACAATAGAGACAAACTTATTACACGCGTGCTTATTTTTCACTTGCGCACATATCTATTTTTGTACGTCAATTATTGCTAATCATTTATCATGCACATGTAAACTATTTAAGTGAAGTCTAAAAATATAACGTGATCTTTGCCCTCATATATTGCTGTTGTTAGTTCATTTACATGCTCTAGGACTTGCTTGCAGATTGTCTGACATCAAGATAAACAAACTGTTGGAAATGCTGCTAATTAATTTGCTTACTCCGTCTACAAAAATATGTTGATTGTACCTAAATCATATACTTTTATAGAAATTAAATTCAGTTTTTTTTAGACAGTTTCCGAATCTGTAAGCATGGAGGTCATTAGAGTCAGAATGGGTTTCGGAGCATGCTAAAAATTTCAAGTTATTTTCGGAGAGGAATTAGTTATTAGAAAAATTAGAGATGAATTTCACAATGGGAAATGAGGACTATTATTCAATATTATTCATAGCGCACTAAATTCGGTATTGAATAGTTCCAAAGTCCACCATGTTGTGCTAATAATAAAATGCTGTTTAATTATTTCATGGCCAGACGATAACCGAGCCGGAAAGTAATCTTGTCTCGGGTGATAAGTGTATACAACTTATTTTATAGGCAACCCCGCTTTTGAAAAACTTTTGTATGACACGATAAATATCCACACCCATGAAATGCACAATCATTCAATTTATTAGAAAAAGATTTTCTTTTTGCAGTTGTTGGTTAAAGCAGGACAAAAACGGGTTTCATTGAAGCTTCAGTTCAGAGTTGGCAAAGTCACCTGTCTGATTATTGCGTCAGTAGGAATCTGAACAAATGTAGTATTAAGCCAGTTTATTAAAGTCAAAAAGTGCATAATGGATGGACGTCAAACATTAAATCCAAAGCGAGTAACGCTCTGCTTTTTATTCCAATAATTCCAAGAATATCCCACAGTACCAAAATTAAATTGGTGCACATTTACAAATGTTTGAAACATTGGCTATTATCACGCATATTGATTCTACGACTTTATTTATTTATGGTATTTTATTTTCTTAAAAGAAGCTTCCAGACGATTACTCATTGAAAACCAATTTTCGTAACTGAAAATACGAGTCAGGTGAAAGTCCACCCGGTAATCACAACACAAAGTGCTAATCAACACAATTTAATTTACACTTTACCAATAATTATCAATATTGTGGAAATTACATGCTCTAAACTACGTACTATCATAATATTTACTAGTTGGCTGTATTCTGAGTACTAACCATCATTGGAATTGGGAAGTAGCACATGATATTTATTCGAGGTTGTTGCGTACAATATCTGCATCCGTCCTAACGAGTCATTGAATAATCAAGTAGCCCAAATCCAATACTTCAAAGAAATCCATGCCTAACCACCACCAACTTACCAGTACAAACCAATTACCAAATCCAAATATCCATGCCTATCTAGATATTACGTATGCATAAGGCCGTCCACTTCATCGAAATCCAGTGATTCATTCAGTTTAACCACTTTTTTGTGACCAAACTACGTACTCATATCCCATTCGAGCTAAATAAGGTGAACGTTAACCACAATTAATTACATCATTGCATTCATCACCGCCATAACATTGAACCACATCTATAACCACCAACTACTACCAAGTACATTTCCTACTCCAGTGACGACACTGAACCGTCTACTATAAAACTAAGAATGACTCCACCAGTTTCCGCACAACTTGTTCATCCACCAATCTTCAAGGATCAATCAGTATATTTTGACAAGCAAAGAAATCATTAAATTGACAGAGAATTGTATCAACCAATTTTACCAAATCCTCAGTTTAAAATCTAAAGTTTCAAGTCAACCACTCAATTCTCTCTGAAAACTCAAAATGAGTGGCATCAGTAGCACTGCTGGCGTTGGAAAATTAGGGGGTCGTGTTTGGCGACTTCAGAAAGAGGTCGCAACTTCCCTTCAACCCTTAACAAAACTTCAGGGCAGAGTATGGAGACTGCAGCAAAGTGGTCCGGGTTCCATGCGACCTTTCTCTTCAGCACAAACCCAATCTTTTGGCTCCAGGTAAGCTTTATGAAGAAATATAAGATTGAAGTACTTGTTTCTCGATTGGTTATTTCCTTGGACTGAGCAATAAAAATATTTTTTGACAGGTCTGACAATAACGCCTTTGGCGACCGATTTGGGAGATCCTGATGGTGACTGGACTGCTTAGTCAGTTATAGATTAGCATGTAGTACAACTTCCTACAAATATTTCTCCGTCCTTCTGCCGGCTACATTATACAACCATAATACGGAATGCAGTCATCTCAGCAGAAGAAAACGCCTCATTTTTCACTATTGTACTTTTGCATGCATATTACAAATTAGGATGTCATAGGTAATACGATATCTTAATATGCAATATGTGTACTTCGCCTCTAGTCATGCCGTGATTGAATTTTGAGTCATGTAATTTATAAGTAATATTTATTTTGTACGCACTGCTAACTTAAAATGTTAACAATAAGATAAGATATGAATTGGCAATTTCATTATTAAACTTTTTTGTAATGTTTGATCTAATCAGCCATGATATAAAATTTTACCGAAAACCAAAATAAAAATTGAATTGAAAAAGAAACAACTTTTTAGTCCGGCAAGTGTTGTTTGCATATGAACAACTTTCAATAAGGTCGCATGTGTTATTGAATATATAGCACCAAACAAGTGGAATTAATAGATTTTGTGAAGAAGTGCATCTTTTGCGGTTATTTAGTTCCACACGAGTTAATAGGCTATCACTAAGTTATCAGCTTATCTCTCAAAACGATAATTTGTAGACTGAATGTAAATAAACCAAGGCGTACATTTTCAGCACGATCCATAACGGACCATAACTCCATTACCTATTTCTGGTATCCGTAGATCGGTTCAACAACTGGACCTTGCTCCGTCCCAATGGAAATTCACAAAATCCACAAATAATAAGCATAATTGATGTCGGGGTAAAACATTCATCCATAATGTCGAACATTGGTTGAATTTGAATCTGGATAATTCTGGTAGCTTCAGAAACGCAGACGCCTTGAATTTGGACTGATGGATTGGAGTTGGGACATTCGGACTCTAAATAAAGTGGACTTTCGTCATAGTATTAATGACATATAATTTGATCCATGGATTAAGTTGATGACTGCTTTTAGTATTGGACAATATGTGGTTTGTATCGTCCAGTTCAGCAATGCACCAGTTCCACTGCAAGGTTACTTGCGTGAACTCTTGGCTAGAAAAAGCCAGAAATAGAATGACTGAATTCTCTCGCGTATTCTGGTTTTGTTTGCATCACTTTCTATAAGGAAGCAGATTCATTGGTTTGTTCATGTGGAAATTTACAAGGCTTTATCTTTTTTCATAGGATCATCGTGATGCTGTTATATTCATCAATAAGTGGGACAGGTAGGACTGACGTTGTTAGCTCAAAGTACATGTGATCCGGTTATTACATTTGTATTGGGATATTCCATGAATAAATGTTTGGTTTTTCAACTACAATTAAAAAATATCACCGATGAGCTACCCAGCAATCAACATTAGTGTACGACGAACTAGCACTTATCAAACTCCGTACAGCGGACGAAATTCCCAAAAAATTGATACCGGCATTCCCCGGTATGTATAATGCGTCGATAATTTGTAGCAACATGGACTTTACTTGACTCCTGTACAATTCATAATTAATTATGTTTCGCCTTCCGCAAACTTTGGTGTGCCTTGTCTTGAAAAAATGCAAATTAATTAGCTATATGAAATGCTATTACCGAACTCGTGTAACATAAATAATCTCATTTTAGTTGTGGTCTGTGCTTATCAGAACTAAATTCATTCCGATTCGTAATGGACAACGTGGATAAACTTGCATGGGCTTATCCCCCGACTGAAATATCTTCTTATTGCTCTGCATCTTGGATATTTTATCACAATACAATGTTTTTGCGAGCTTTAGGAGTCCTTCCAATCAAAGCCACCCTTACACCATCGTCGGACGTGGGTCAGCGTCATAAAATTCTCCATTATACTTTTGCCATCAAGTCCTTCGCTTTCTTGTATTGTTCAATCCTTGCCAGTTTCATTGTAATCGTTTGGGGACTTTTTCTTGCGGAAAGCACGAGCATGAATGTAGTCACCGTTTACAAGTAAGTAATTAATTTGCTAAAAAATTGTCGGAGTTTACTTGCTTTGATGTTTTTTAATCAATAGATTTTCCAATGCATTAACTGGACCCACTGCCCTAAATAATTCTACTTTGGAGAAGACCACATCTTCAGAGGTCCAAACTTTAGATGTGGCACAACACTTTTTCCACATGTTATTTCCAATCACTAGTTGCTTCCAATTGCTTTATGTATTTATTAAAGCGTCCGAATTTTCAACTTATGTAAACACTTGGACAAGGTTTGAGGAAAGGTTTCGTCATATTTTTACAACTCGTCATCCATTCCTCAATAATGAACCCATATTTCCGGGAACAATCTGGTTTCGGAAATCTGCAAATATATTTACTCTGGTTTTAGTAGCATTAGTAGGGCTTACGATTTACCCTTTAATCCATGGACAAGAACAGAATTCGCCGAATGGTTTCGCTGTCAAGACTTTTGCATGGCTGTTCATGGTGCTGGGTTTTTCAACTGTCTTCATCAACATCATGATTGATTTAAGAAGTAATCTCATGCTTTTCATGAATGCCGAAGCTTTCTCTCAGGTAAGCTATGAAATAAGCCTTACGTTCCTCAGTGCATATTGAAATCTTAATCATTTGCTTTAAAAGATTGAACTCAAGATTATTCAACAAATAGAAAAATTGCAATCCGGCTCTAAACTGAATGCATCCATAGTTCAAGATTGGCAGGAATTGATAAGCTTTGCTAAACGGCAAGCAGTTTCATTTGGGAAACTTATGAGCGTGCCTTTGTTTATGGAACTCACAAATTTCTTCTCAACCTGGTGCTCAATCACCTTTCAAACAATTGTTTTTGCAAAAAAGGGAGGGCTGGGGTTGGATTCTTTGAAAAACATTGCACCCAGTTATCTAGTCTGCTTCTTTACGTACATTAGATTTGCGTTTAAAATTTTTTTTGCCGAGAAATTGTTAAGATCGGTGAGTCACTTTTTCATGTTTACTAATTTGTTTTTTTTGTGACCATGAGCTCATTATGTTTTCCTTACATTAACACTAACATTTATTTATTTGTGGTGGAGGAACAGGAAGTTAAAATTTCTAAATTTCTTCGAGTGCTGGACTTTTCCAACCGTAATGACCTTGACCTTGCAACGTCTCTTGAAGTAAGACAAAAATTGCAAAGCCCAACCGTTTAAACTGTGGTAACATGATTACCAAGGAAGAGATGTTAATAATTCATTAATTGAATGCTTTCTTTTATTCCATTAGATTAACATGATAATTGATTGGATTGATACTACACCCTCAAAAATAAACATTTCCAACGTATTTGTTCTCGATCGCCGCCTTCTTTTGAGTGTAAGTTTAAGTTATCATTTAGATCAACAACATTGAAGAATGCATGGCTATGGCCAGTTCCCTCTGAAATCGGATGCCAGTGGTTAAATGCAGTTTTGACGAAATTTAGCCCAAGGCAGTCATAAAATAATAGAGCAATGTCAAATTCAATGCTAATTTGTTTTTTTAGGTGGTTGGACAAACGGTTACGTATGTTTTGGTTTTGCTCCAATTTCAATACTTACAAGGCCCGTGAGGGCTTTTTATTCGTTAAAATATTAAATTAAAACACTCCGACTAAGATCTACATAGAAAAATACGATTCCTTGTAAACGTGTAAAGTTATCATTATAAAATGCAGTGGACTAGAGAGGAAATCATAATTTCACGACTTTAACTTGCAAAATAACTGCATAGCGTTGCTGCATACTTGGTGCAAAAATATTACATTACTAAATAAAAATTATTATGTTGCGCAGTTTTCCTTGTTTATAAAAATATCCGAATGCTTTTTCATATATAGTGTATTGTTGTTTTACATTATGGGTGAAAGCATCCAACAAAGCACTTTAATCTCGCGTGGATGTCTCACGGTAAAGTAGAGGAAGTGATCTTCTGGTGATTCACGACCAAAATGAACGCGAAACGAAGTTCAATTTATTTACCATCCATCCACGGACCCCTCACTTTTGTTCAGATTTTATTTTTTAGATCATGATGGGAAAGGGAGTCCCTGTGTGATGTGATGCGTGTGGACGTGAATCTCATTTTAATGCAATTCTATATAATACGGACAGGCCATCAGCCGAGACCTTTTTCATGAACTGATTGTCAGCTACAACATACGATTGTAAATGGCAGGAGAGTGTATAGCAGTGAATTTTAAATGCATGCACGAACGAATCAAGGTAGAAGACGATGGGGTTGAAATGAAAATTATTAGTCTCACTCATTTGCATCCCTTCAATTCAGTCTCGTATCTTCCAAGTTTTAAGCAGTAAAAAAACTAATATAGATTGCGAGAATAGCAATATCATCATTTATTTGTGGTTTGATAATGCGAGAAACTAATTAAAGCCTTACTGCAGAGCAGGAAATGACCGCTTAAATAATCCGAGATTAGTTAATACCTAATTGAATAATTCAGGGTTCTCATTACATCATAAATGACCAACCTACCGAATTTTACAAGAGCTGCAACTGCCGCATAAAAATGAAAATACAGATTTTTTTGCAGCCACTGTAATTCGAAAAGAACATTTCATAAAAATCAACGATGACAAGATTCCTCCTGATATATCGCCAATGAGGGACGCACCATGGCAAGTCTGTGAAAATGAATAGGAATATATAACGATGAGCATTTAGGGATTTTGTGCTGCATTTGTATTACGTCGTCCATGTCCATCAAAAGCATCGGTTGTGTTAGGTTGGGAATGAAATGGAGGGGAATCCCTCACAATTTATCCAAAAGCTGCCCTCTTTCCTTTACTCACAAGTTGTGAGTCACAACAGCCATACAAATGCTCTACTGCTTTCTACTTTCTTACTGACTGACAAGAATTTGGCTGATGTGTTGGATATGGGTTTATTTACTGTATCGGGTTTCCCAGCCTCCCTTCTATACGAGCAAGTGATTCACATCTTTCAGTCATTTAACCAAGGCAAACCAATACAACCTTCCACTGAAAGGAGACGACCCTACAAAACTGAATCCCGGATTTCGAATTGCTGTGCTATTCTTTGTAGAAGTCGTCAACCTGGCTGACTAACAGCCCTAAGGTGTCTTGGTCTAAATGAAAAAGTCTGCCTAGAACTTGGCGAGGATTACTTTTGCTGGTTGGTGAAAATGAATGGCCAGCCCACAAGCTGCATGTAAATCTAAATCCAGCACTTTGGGCCAGCCTAATTCACATTCAAAGGACGTTCACCTAATGTATAAAAATCGGCTGAGGAGTAAATACGAATTCCCAATTTTCAGCTAGATTTCTTTCGGCTTCGACAATTTTTTTAAACTACCATTTTTTCGACTCAATGGCAATAAACCATTGGGGGATGACAGTCTCATTCAGATGGGATGTACATATCTATGAAATTCCATTGCTTTTGAAATTTGAAACAGATCGAATACAAAGCATAATATTGCGAAAAGTCCAATGACGAAAAACAAACATCTCACAAACATGGAACATCTATGTAAATCTGGGGTTCGTTTTCAGTGTCAAATAAACAATTGTTTTCATATCTTGTATGAAAATGTAGATATCAATGAAAAGAAAAATTTGTAGTTTGGAAAACCATAACATTATCTGCAGTGTACGTCTCCTTTAAACAAAAGACAAGTATCCAAGCATAACGACCTCGGTGCCACTGCACTACTAAGCAATATCAAAAATCATGAAGTAATATGCTTGGAGTAAAGTAACCGGGAGCTGGAGTTAAAGAAAAAAGACCGGGATTTTCTGGGAGAATAATACGGAGAGAGTTATCGATCTGCCGGTGGTTGGTTCTCTCCAACATCCATCGGTGGGATTCGGGTCGATTCATCTCTCTCTTTCACACAAAGAAATTGGGGGATGGATGGGGCACCAACGAACCGGGTGCAACAATATGTATTCATAGCAAAATAGTAACAGAAAGCAACCCCATTCTGCTCAATGGCACCATCATAATTTCTCTTGCCAAGGTTGTTAGCTCAGGAACATTCATAAACACCTAACTCCATACTTACATTTTCTTCAAAGTCCATTTCAAATTTTTTATAATACCGTTGCGTATTATGCAGACTATCACCAAATTCTTGCAATTCACGACTTTCTCTGCCACTTAGTAATTTTCAATCCCAGCCAATCCGTATAGTCAATCTGTAAGGTATTCACAGAGTTGTGGAAATACAAAACCGGTTTCAGTCCCCAATGTGAAATATGAATGCTACCCAAATGGTGAGTTTTAATATTTTCCATTATAATATTGAACATACATATATATGACGACGAAGGACTCCATGCTACTCACTATCGGCAAACTTATGAGAAGTATTAGTTGGCGAAATCATAGCTTTTCAAAATCTAGACTGGAGAACGTGAATTTGGAGTGAGTGGGGTACTTTCCACATCCACTCCTCTCACTGTATAACTGACAATGGGTCGTTGAGGAATGGAATCAGATGCAAAGTGAATACTAGAACCCTGCTTCCACTGTTTGTTACTTTCCTACTGACACAAGTAAACCCAAGCAAAACTAGTAAAAGTAAAATAAGTCCACGGTACAGACTGCAGTGTAGTTCAAACTTGGGTTGCGTCGGATAGTCGAAGTCTCCTCGTCCACGATTGCATTGCAAGTCCGGACGGAATATCTCAACGGGTTTTTCTTGCCTCCGGACTCTAGTCCAATGCGAAGAAAGCAAGCCTTCCAATTCCATCAACCAAACCAACTCAAACTCTCTCCTCCAACTTTTCTTCGTCAGTTTCATCGGCTTTGCGGAGCAAGCAATGCTCAGCTAGCTCATCCTTCGCTATTTTAAACGACTCAAAACTCTGTTATTGTGCTGGATTTTATGTAAGAAAAACACAGCTCTTGTCATTTATGGCTAGAGTACAAGTGATTTATTATTGTTGGAAGAAAGCGTAATGAAGTATACCACGTTGTGGAGATTATTGGAAAAATTTGTCAATATGTGAAAGAACTGGAGCAAAGAAATAAGAGTCCTGCTGTTTTGGGGAAAGCTTGATTCCGGCAAGAAGGAGCATTGTGTTGTTGTTGAAGAAAGGAGAAAAGTTATTTTTGCATTTATTGCCAATATAAAAACATTTGCAATTATGTAATCAATTATAATTGGCTAGTTTTCTACGCATACTACGGATTATGCCGTGACTGTACATTTAGATGTCCAAGCTACTTCTACAGTAATGCTTTCTCAGACCATCTCTTCTGATATGGGTAAACGGGAATAGTATTTATACACAAGTGTGTTATCGGTAAGAGGATGCTTGTAATCAATTCTTGGCCAACTCGCCAATAAAAAAGTGTCCGGTTAAGCAAATAGTGAAAAGTGCAGGGAAAGCAGTAAAATAAAAGTATCACTAACACATAATCCATGGCGAAATTATAGTACGTGTACCTATACAGTACAATCCAATCTAGTTAGGAAATATCTCTTCACTTGACTTCAGCTGAGTCACAACATTTAGTTCTAAAAAGTAACCAGATCCAGTTGTTCGTTGTTACTGGATTGAACAAATATCTAAAGGAGCCAGAACAAAACTTGGTTGGTGTTACTAGAACTCGACGGAAGATTATAGAAAGCTGTCTCCAAGAGTTGGACTTGGACAACCATCTCATCTCATCTCATTGGGGGATTGGAGTACAGTAGTTGTGGGATACTTGCTTCTAGTGCAGATGAACGAGTCCTTATCTTTGGACGCATTCCTTTTCTCCAACCATCATTGCCATATAGTCCTACATCTACTCAATCTTTATACTGGATGGTGTGAGACAGTGAGAAGTGAGGCCTGGTGTGCTGTGGCCGTGGTGAAAGATTTAGCCGATTATGAACCAGGGGAGAAAAGATGAGAATAATCCAGTTCTCCCCCCACTCATTGTCAGTAGAACCAATAGTTTCAGCATCAACTCGTCTCCATTGGTCCTGCTCTCCTCTGAAATTTAGTTTATGGTGTGATGTCGAGGACTTGTTGGGTGAAAACGACAAAGTAGTGGTATTGAGGCATGCTGATGCTGAGGTGGAACCAACAATTCGACTTCGGTTTGAGTTTAGCTGTAGTTCAAATAGCCCGTATACTAGTAAATCCGAACAATTATGCCGTCCAAATGCCAAATTCCTCGAGATTGGAGCAAATCCGAGCAGTTGAGTGTTAGTGAGAAAATAAGTTTAAAATCGGGCACGAATTCTACTTCAGCCCGATACATCAACTCTGTATCAGATTTGTATGCTACGGATGAAATTGATGCCCTTTTGGATGAAATCCGTGATCTGGAGCCAGTGAGTGTGCATACCGACGATTTACAAGATTTTGAAATTGATGGCTCCATTTCTCGGATGCCATTTGATATGACCTGTGACTCCAGAACATCTGTCCACAGCTGGGACTCTCATGCCCTTTACCACAACAACACAGTCAGTCCTGTTCTGTCTTTATCAATCCATAAATACTAAAAATATGATCTTTTAATTGAGTTCTACTTCGTATAATAGAAAAAACGTAGTCCATCCAATCCATCCTCCGTTTCTTCTTCCGAAACCAACCAACAATTTGTGTTTTAACCAGTCTCTCTAATATTCATAGTAAGCCTTTATTTTTGTTTTGTTATCTTATTTTACCCATCCACTTCCTTTCCAGTTCTTTCTCAGCAGCAGCAATAACACTGTAATCTTGTTCGCTTTGTTAATTACCTCACCTTAATCCACACGGAGCTGAAGAGTCAGCTTCTTGTAATAGCAAAGACCTTCATTATTCATGGCACCCATTATGGTATGGTTCAAATGAGATCCTGTTGCCTGCCTATAGCTCCTACCATCTACATCTTATGTGAAACACCATGATTCAGAGCTTTTCGTTGATAATAGAATGTCATACATCATTAACTCTTCCACTGCTTCTAACCTTCCCTCTGACCTTCTTTTTCTTGCAGATGGAAGAACCCGGAACGAGACAAGGTGGACCTATTTCCATGTATTGTGATACAAATCATTTAAAGACGCCTATTGGAATACTCAGGATTGTTTTGTTGGTATGCAAAACATGATTTTTGTTAATAAATAAGCAATGCTTCCTTCAAACAATATCTCATACAGTATAGCGATAAACAAAGTTGGTTTTTATTTACATGCAGTTTCAGTTGTTAATAATTTATGCTTTCTTTTTGTACTAATTTTGGGTCATTCGCAAATTGCTTGCCAGTCTTGGTGCCTCGTAAATGATGAAATAGTCGAGCCAAACCGTAGTTTTGTATATTATATTAGTCGAACAAAGAAGTTATTTATCATTGGCATCGGTTACAATTCTACGACAGAGATTATCAAAGAACCCATAAAGTTTTGTTGACTCGTGGGGAATGCCATTCAACAAAGGAAAAAATACACGATGTCTGCAAAATCGGTCCTAAAACTACGTTTGGAGCGAGCCTAGATTTTTAAGACTTTCTCCAAATCCAATGGCAATAATACTTTATTACTTTTATAATTTTCTTTTAGATAATAAAAATACTTCATGTAAAAGCAAGACTTCAACCAAATACTTATTTGAACATGGTTATGAATTAGCTGCAACTTAAGAAAGCGAATCTTGTCAACTGAAGGATACAAGATTTAGAAACTTACTCCTACGCAATTCTCACAATTGGCGTAACGTAGTTCGTCATCAAATATGCACTTGTAGTATTAGGCACGTGCGCAGGCAAAACAAGATTTTATATGACTACAGAATAAGACAGATCCGACGGAATCGCTCCCACCGCTGAATTTTATTAGTTCAGAAACGTATTGTTTTATGCATCAGACGGTGTAAGTAAGCAATTCGATCGCCAGGGATGCCAAAAAGTAGATGAAGTTTTCTCAGAGTAATTGTTTTCATTAGGAACGAGTCTCCCCGCATGTTGATGCTTCTAGCACTCCGCGGCCGTCGGTCGGTCATAGTCATGAGTCATGATAAATGGCTTACCACAAAGTACGACGGCATAATGAATGGACACCGGTTCGTTCGTTCGTTTGCAGTCTTAGCCGTATGAACCACTCCAGAATGAACCGGAGGGTAGACTTTAATCGCTACTTTTTCAAGATTTTGGTTTCATTTCCTTGTTTTATTGCAAGAGAAAGTGGTAGTTGCCTCTGCCGTAAAAATGAATAAAACATGCAAAGAATCACACAATCACAATCTTAACTTTGGTTGTAGCGAGTTTTTTAAACGTTGTAAATTTTTCAGGAGACTCGAACCGCTAGTGTTTTGTCAGGGTGTTTGATGCGGCGATGTGAAAAGTATCCATTTCTCAGCTCACATGGTTGTAATAAGAAATTATTGGTCCCCCATGATCCTCAATATAACCATTATTTTAATAGCTCTGCTATGCTACGCCCTGCCACCCGTCAGACTTATTGTAATGGCCGTTTGGGAGTTGACTTTCCTTTTCTATGATAGATCCCGCTCTTAGTTAGTTGGAAATTGGCACAAGAGAGAAAGAGCAGAAACATTAAAAGATTAATTATATATGCCAACCTGAATAATCACAGAAAATTAGGGAAAATGATAAGGTAAAGTTATAAGGCAGAGTGCCATTTTTAAGAAAATAGATTCTGTCCATGAGACTATTTTTCTATTTTTTTTATTTGTAAAGTCAAGTTTTTTTGCTCGAATTTACAAAAAAAATGAAAATCGAGAACTATCGGAAGTGAGCAGTGACCATCATTCAAGCCTTATGCAATTGTAATATGCTTCTTACGAAAATGGCTTTTCTGATAGTAACAATTTAGTAGTTTATTTGTTAATAGTTCATTAAATGAATTAAATTTGCTGATCAAACGACATTATCGGATGTCATTTTCTAGAGACTTTGTCACTTCCCTAAACGTCCGTGATGAAGGTATCCAAATAACAGCCCTTGCAATAAAAGTTTTAATGGTGAAAGTTTTTACTTATAAGTGTACATTCACCGTTTACTTTGCCAAGTGGTTGAGGGTTGTATCATAAAGCGAGTTTGTTAATTACCGTGCTTATTTACTAATGAAAAATATGGGCCTGAAAATTCTTGACAATCATAGATATTGTCTGCTTAATTATTACCCATTGCAAACAAACAATAGGACCCAATTATGACCCAGAACTATCGTTATTCTAGAGTAAAATGGGAAAGCCAAACCATTTCACGCACCGGTGGGTATGCTTATCAAAACAAATGGGATTAATGATAATTAAAGGCTATTCATTTACTTATAGTTTACTGGATTCTTGATTATAAGCTTCTGTTGCTTGCTTTTGAGAAAATTTTTGCAATGTGATAATCATCGAAATAAAAAAGTGGATAATTTTATCATACCAAAACACTTCAACGCACTAACTCTAATTTTTTGCAGGTGGCCTCAGCGGTCAGTTTAGGCTGTTTAGTGTACTCTGGAACGGCTAAATACGGTAAAATATGTTTATTAAATATAAATAGACTTTAGGATATACATTTCTTATTTAACTGTTATTTTTTTATTTAGTTATTTATCTGACCACTTTTCTTAATACATACTTTTATTTGAAATGCAGTTATTAGCAGTTTGCAATGTTTTTTCGTTCACATTTCCATTAATTACTACCTCCGTTAATTTCGATTTCTGCATCTGCTTTCACTGACATCTTCTCGATTTCCTTTGTCCGATTATTAGACTCCGATCTTTAAAACTAATTTCTATTTCACATGATGTCTCTCTTGTGACTTCTGAGAAGGATTAATTATATGTTCCAGTCATTTCGATTGGCGTTGCTACTTTCCGTTGTTTTTTTAAAGGACACAATTAATTATAAAATTCCATCAAATAACAATTCAATAAACAATTCAATGTTTTTTTTTTGTTTTTAGGACTTTTCATGCTGCCCTTCGTTGCAAGGATTCGATTTATGCTCTTTGTCATCTTGTTCAATGCTCTCGTCACTCTTCTTCTGCTCTTCCTCGACATATCTCTACTTTTCCATGCGTTCCCCATCCATTACCACAAATGGGTGAGTTGTGTTTTATATCTATTAATCCAACAATTATGTAAGGCAGCAGATAGCATAAAAAACCTAGCCATGCCGACTCGAACAAAGCTTTCTAATTTAATCGCTTTCTTCGGCTCCGGCAGACCATGATAATCATAAGATTGAAATACGAAACAGAGCTTTGTTTACACAAGAGGACGGTCGCAATTCGTAATCGCTCGACCATTTTATTTCATTAGCGAAATGAATATCTCGTTGGCGGATAAGTGGCTCAGCAGAACAGAAACCGACAAATTCAATTTACAATATTAGGTTTTGCCTACGTCTAACTCTAAACCCCAACAACATCTCAAACACGAAGCATGCAATATTGTAGAAGTCAAACATAGTCCAGTACAGCTACTCCATGTCAGTCTATGGTAAAAACGTTAGCAGTAGTGATTGGACGAATTGCTCACTTTATACCTCCTGACTAATCCCTCAATCCCGATTAGGCTGTAATTGACATAAATAATACAGTAAAATGCAATTTTGGCTGTTTCATGCTTGGCCACAGTGACTAAACCGACATTTGATCTCTATTTCAACTAATTAAATCTCGGGACGAGGCTGAATTGAATGCATGAATACGGAAGTGAAAGTTGATGTTTTATTGGATGGATTGTCAGTTTTGGTTGCTGCTGGCAATCAACCTGAACATGACATATGCGCCTTTTTTCCCAAGCCCTAACCTGGTGTGCTCTGTTTTAATTTGTGTCTAATACATCTGTATTTTCTACTTTTTGATAGGTTATCGCAGTGTATATAATGGTCTGTGCCGGATTCTGCGGAGGGTCGGCCTTAATAGTGAGTCTTTCAAATACTGAAAAAGTGTATGTCTACTTAGTTTCATAAATAATACAGTAAAATGCAATTTTGGCTGTTTCATGCTTGGCCACAGTGACTAAACCGACATTTGATCTCTATTTCAACTAATTAAATCTCGGGACAAGGCTGAATTGAATGCATGAATACGGAAGTGAAAGTTGATGTTTTATTGGATGGATTGTCAGTTTTGGTTTCTGCTGCTGGCAATCAACCTGAATATGACATATGCCCTTTTTTTCCAAGCCCTAACCTGTTTTAATTTGTGTCTAATATTTTCTACTTTTTGATAGGTTATCGCAGTGTATATAATGGTCTGTGCCGGATTCTGCGGAGGGTCGGCCTTAATAGTGAGTCTTTCAAATACTGAAAAAGTGTATGTCTACTTAGTTTATGGTTTATTTGGTTAATTTCAGGTCAGTCTGGTTCACATTTATGTGGAACACTACCCCTCGATTGCCAAAGTCACGCGAGATCAGGTAAGGATTGACAGATGAATAAACTATGAACCAATTCAAGTTAATTCCAATACAAAACTGAAGTGAATCTTGCTAAATCATTTTCTCGTATTTTTTTTGTTTCAGCTCATTTGCCTGCAGCGTAAGTAAAAATTTACCTTTCTCTAAGAGCCATTAATTTATCTTATAAATCTCCTCCCAATCAAATGTTGGTCTCAATTTCATCCTAATCTAACACGATACAGAGTTATGTGATGTGGCCCGAATACAGAAATCTACCTATGTTCATACTAATGTTTGTTCCATTTTTGTACTTTGATATACCACTTTTATGACTTCTATGAAAATATGTAGTACGGTTCAAACCAAACTTATAGCAAATTAGCAGTAACACTTTACTCAATGGGACAGATGGGGTAGGAATTGATCTCCAAGTCCCTTGGTAAATCCGATATTTACTTGAAACCAAATGGAGGAAAAGTAAACAACAGTAAACAAAATATATGGATGAATGGGCGGATTAGATACATTAGATAAAGCTAGAGAAAGAAGGCGTTGAAGTATTGGAAAGATGCATGGTTCCAATCCATCTTCTTACTTGTCGGCAGGTTTGTACCGCATCCCATCGCACTACAGTACATATCCGTTCAGAAATCACCTCCATCCGTTCCAACCCCACGTTCTTTGTGTTGATGACCGATAACGAGAGTAGAAATATAAAGATGGTGCGATGGCATGGAATGAAATGTGGTGGTCGTAAACATTATTATATTGGTCGACGTGCGGCGTTATAGTAATATGAAAGTAGAGGTGAAAAAGGGAGGTGGATTTGTGTTCTGCTAAAAACATGATGGTATGTTGGGATAGGAATATAGTAACAGGATACAGATTCATGGAGAAATTGCTAGTTGGATTTCACTGAAATGTAAAATGGAATGAATAGCGTGTTTTTGCTTCGCCACCCACCTTCGTTTCATCAAATGCAAATAAATTGCTTTGGAATGTTTCGTTTACGGTTCTGTAACACTGCTACAAACAAGGTTCTGTTATCAGTACTTTTAAAAAATAGTTTGGTCTCATCCACACCCACCGAGTTAAACTACAAACCGATTCCTAGTTCCTTTCCACTGACAGAATACATACAACAAAAACTGTAATTCACACCCGAAGTAAGGCAGAATTGTTCAGTGTTTTCCAATTTATTTTCGTCCAATGAACGAAACTATAAATTTAGAAGGGAGTCTAAAAGATTACGCCTTTAATTTTTGATGAACTCCAAAAAGCCAGGCAGGGAAGCATGCCATCTGTATTATGGTACTTGCCTAAGACGGAGAGAAAGTCTGCTTGGATGGAAAGTACGCTATTTTGCTTAGTCAAGTGAAAGTGGCTGGCTAGGGTTACATAGATGATTGTCTACTGCGTCCTTTTCCTTTCTGCTCAACTAACTAAGAGTTCAATGTCTTTTGTACACTACATCCTCATCCACTTTGATCTTATCATCTTTTGTCTCCATCCAACGCTTACTTTATTTTGTTCTTTAACACAGCACCAAGGCGTATTGTAGCATGGTTAGTTGTGGTTTAGGTTTTGTGAGTATTGTTTCAGGAGAAGTCATTTCCCGAAGTCATTACATTGACTTTATTTTATGCTCCAGCAATAACTTTGTTAAATCTTTATGGTTCATCCCTTGTAAATAATGATACGAATCAAGCAAGGCTATGAATGTTAATGAACTGCAAAATTATTTGCTTTGGATGGTGTAGCCCTTTCCACTCAAGGTTTGTTAAATAGTACAGTGCAGTAAGTTTCTAGGTGTGCAATTTAGGATTTCTTTTTATGACAACTCAACCGTGGACAATTTTGTACTTGGAACATGATTTTCCTGTACTAGAAAAGGAGATGACACTTATTTTGACAGTTTTGGCTCACTATATATATTGCGATAGGTCGTAGATATAACTTATCACCACTGAGCGATATGGCCATCTTTGGAAAAATGTCTGCAAAGAAAAGTTAGAACAAAGTGTAAAGAGCATCTTCATTAGAAGAAACATAAATAAGAATTCCAAAGTGCTTGTTTGCGTCACTACGCTAAGGACCGGACAGAGCATTTTACGTCGAGTCAACCGAAACTTTCCAGCTGCAAGTCGCTAGCAGCAGAATGTTCCTGTAGCGGCTAAAATAACATCATTACATTTGCTCTGTCCTCTCTTTTTTACTTATTTTTCAAGCCTCGTCCTTTCCTGCTCTTCATTCCGTCTTCTCCATTTGCGCTTAATTTTATTTCGTGAGAGTGGGCAGGACACGAAATAAAATCCAATGCTTCGCCCTGTATGCATATAGTCGTTGTTTTTTGGACCATGACCAATGTTTACAAGAATTTAAAGCTTGTCTTTCCAAACGCAATATAGGAGTAGGACGTCGCTATTTCTCTGCCTCCAAGCCAAATTAAATTACAAGATTCAGCCTTGTGGTTGGAATGTTTTTGAAGTGCAAAATAAAAATCATGCATAGCAATGTGGTGGAACTTTGAAACTATGATCATACATTTCCTTTGTCCAGGTTTTTGGCTTTCTTGCTGGATTTTCCGCCCTATTGATGGCCATTTTTGCAACGTACGAAATGTGCCGACTTCATCTTCCTTTGAGGGAGGATACTGACCAACTAACATTGACAGAGCGAGCTTCGAGAGAGATGCAGAGGATGCAGGATACCACTTCATCCAGTACAACCAACAAACGTCCCCAGCATCTCCATTCCCCTCCCTCCGTTATGGAACCACCAGTAACGGTAAGATATTGCTATTCATCATTAAATACTACATAAATAGTATATTTCCGATTAAGGCATTTGAGAGTCATGTGCAATTTATATAAAAAAATGTCCTGTTTTACTTACAATTGAGAGGAGTGTATACTTATTTATGTTACAAATACAAGACATATACAACATGCTTTATTTTACCATACAGGCAACGATATGGCCAATAGATGACGTCCAACCCTGTTCTTCGAAACACATAACCTCCTCCCAAAATTGCAACAGTTCCGGCGGTCATAACCATCCATCTGTGGGGAGTTCACTTCGATAACGTCGAGAATCCTTTAAGAAATCAGTCAGCAGTTATTTATTCCTTCCTACCAGTCTACCAACTCAATAGCAGTATATTAAATTAAGGAACAAAGTGCATTGCAGTGGTTTCGTTACTGGAAGTGAGTGACATGAACAATAAACTTGTTTTAGACCCACTTGAAATTGGGCGAAAACGATACCGAATGAAACTGAAATCTAGAATATTCTGCATGATCCAATGCAAAGTATAAATTAAATCATCCAAAAATAAAAACCAAATGTCGTCCTTCATACTTTCAGCCAGAGAACCTGCCAGAATATTTATAGTAGTTTGAATATTAAACATAATAATAAATAAATAAATATTCGAAAGTTTTATCGAAGTGGAATGTTACATCACTGTCAAGTCAATCACAATCTTTCCTCCCTTTTAATTCGTCGTCAATCCCTTTTAAAAACACTCCCAATTGAGTTGTCCCAGATAGGTTTGCTGGCAATACGGTGTCCCTACAATTTTAGAGACTGATTTTATCTACACACGCCTTGGGTTAACCAAACGTTTTAGTTTATAAATGCCTGACTTTTGGTATCGATTGAGTGACTGAGTGAAGGAATGTCAATTTCGAATGTTGTGATATCTTCCAGTAGAACACAAATTAATTATAACTAACTACATCCATAACTGGCTTATTCATAAATAGTTAACTTGAAAATATTACATAAATACCTTGAATCTTTGACACAAACTCTTGTTGTTTTTTTTTGCTTAATACTTATAGATTAAGAAATTGTACAATTTATATTGCATGCATACGGTATTAGCAGAATAACCATTTAGTCATTATTTCATAACCTAATTAAACCTGCTAAAATAGATTACCCTCACTCAATCGTTCCGCATTTAATGATTGTGAATAAAGATCTGATTTTTGAATCTCCAATGACTAATCTGGAGAAGCGATTAAAGTTCTAGTCTTTTATAGCTCAAATTAATTAATGCAACCATAACCAAAGTCTAAATTTCTATCTTTTAAAGTAATTTAGATATTTTAATCAATTGATTACTAATACAATAATTTAAAGAAGTAAAAAAAATCCATTATAAAATATTCCACTTTTACAGATTATCATTGTAATATTGTCCAACTCTTTCGTACTCCATAAACAATGATGTAATACAACTAAGCTAAACGGAATAAAGTCTCTACTCCAAGAAGATAACAAATTAACGATACGTGTGACAATGGTTATATTTATCATCACGGAAATTCCAATACACTAAATTAATTGCACTTGTTCATTTTCTTATCAAATCTCGCCAAGGTAAAAATAAGGCATATACATATATGAATGTGGGACGACGCCACAAATTTGATGTGTAAGTTAAAAACAAATTTATCGCGCTTGTACCTCTTATCAGAGTATCGGTAGTCGCTGATACAAGTACTTTGTTAAAATCGGCTGTGAATTTCCCAATTGCTAGTGATCAAACCAGAATCTGATCAATTAATGTAGAAACGTGAAAAGAATAGTTTACTCTAAACAACTTGCTCCATACGTACAGAAATGGAGTTGTTGGGTTGTCAAATCCCAACTTTCTCCGTTCTTCTTACCCTGTTGGCAGCCGGTCTCACATATTTCATATGGTAAAAAACATAGTTTAGATTTTTATGTAATATAAATGTTCTATCAAAAAGTCCTTGAACAATTTTCCCATTTCCAGGAGTCGAAAATATGTTTTAAACTCCTGGAAGAGAATCGGAATTCCAGGGCCGGAACCCGACTTTTGGATGGGAAACGCCAAGCAACTTACTTATGGACGTGTGGTAATGTTTTAACAATGCCGGTTTTTCTTGTTCGCAAAGTTTTCAACCATGGCTTTAGTACAGCTTCATTTTCCATCTCTTACTTTATTTGGCCAGTGCAGCACTCTCGCATGCATTGTGTCAATATTGGTTGGGTGGGGCGGTAGGGGGTTTGTGAGTCGTTTTCTTTTCAGTATCCATAATTCATGTTCTCCATCACTTCCTTGCTTTTTCCTTTTCCTCTTGCTTCATCTACAAGAGGAAAATGAATTGAATTATGGAATTATGGAGCATATCAGCAATTCCATAATCGATTTCACCTTTGGAACAAAATAAGCGAAAGGAAGAAAGTTGACGGGCATCATTTCTGCTGGAGAAAATCCTAAATTTCAACATTTCAGGATTGTGTGCTTATGGATTTCGTAGACCTTTAGCTTCCAATATTTTTGAACCTGAAAAGTTGTTTCATATGTTCGTATGTTACTCCTGTATGTCATTGCAGTTGTGCGTAGTAAGTTGGTCGTTCAATAAAACGTGACTTTGTAACAGGACACATTGGGAGTTCTGACTGAATGGAGAAACAAATACGGACGTGCGTTTGGCTATTATATCGGGTTGCGTCCGCAAATGCAAATAACGGATGCAGACATCGTGAAGGAAATATTTCTTAAACAATTCTCTAATTTTGTTAACAGACCGGTAAGTTATGATGTTGTGAGCATGTTATGAAAATATTTCAATGCAATTGTCAGAGAATTGGTGTTCAGGAAATGCTGAGATTTCAGTAGTGAAAGATTGGCATTTTGGCGAATGGGTCCTTCTGTTCAATAACTGCCTTATTTCGTCACCATATTTTGTTGAGATATCAAATAACTCGTCATCTACTACTCTCTCAATATTGCAGGATGCTCAAGGAGAAACGGAACATAATCTTGCCCGATTACGAGACAACGAATGGAAAGAAAATCGCCGTGTTCTGAATCCTTCCTTCACCACAAAAAAACTCAAATCGGTAGGTTGTCCTTGAATGAAGCGGGCGGATGATAAACGACAGCTTTGGAATTCTTTTCTTTTTTTACGGTTCAATAACATGCAAGTACATACAATTCATATGATTTCAGCTTGCAGTTATGATGAACAAGGTGGAGGATGTGCTAATGGAAATTTTGGATGAAAAATGCACAAATAAAGAAATTCTACCAGCCTACAAAACTGCACAAGGATTAACCTTTCAGGTATACATTACTTATATATTTATTTTATATTCAAGTATTGTAACTTTAAATTTTTCCAGATAATCACGAAAACTGCCTTCGGTCAGTATAAGTTAAATAAATTTCGCTAACTACGTTTGAAGTCTAGTCGTTCATGTGTTATTATTATGTTTTCAGCCATGGATGTGGATTGCCAGCGTAATGAAAATGTAAGTTTGGCGTGACGCAGTTCCACATTATTCCGTCATTTCCCGACATTGCTTATTTTCTTCTTGTGTCCTGTCGTATTATAAAAAGTCAGGCTAATCAAGAACTCAAGAGTCAAGAACCCGGCAAGGACATGAGTCCCACAATACACGACTTTATTAATCACTTTCTCTCCTTGTGGTATATGTACTACGTATTTGTGTGCCTTTTTGACTTATCCTAGTTTCTTGGTAATGTCATTCGTGACTGGTGCTAAACCGTTAATGAAAATTTTCTCCTACTATGAATGATGCCGGTTGGCATAATCAAATTTATACGGTTGGAAAAAAATACTATGCATTGTTCGCCAAGAACCCCTGTGGCAATTTTCCTTTCCTTCTGAGAAAATTCTGACTCTCTTTCAGTCAGGACGGTAGAGTTAGAAGCTATATGGTTATGAAATTAGAGAGTAATGGAATTCGTTCATTTTCTAGGATCCTCTTTACCAGAACATAAAAGCCTGGCTGAATTATCCATTTAGTCCAATTATTTTCCTCATCTTAATGTTCCCTGGATTGAAGCACTTTTTCCGGTTTCTCCTCCGGGTAAGGTCTACGTAATTTTTTGTTAACCAAGCATTTCATGAAATCTTTATTTTAAAAAGGGAGAACGGTAATCTAAAAAAAACTGCTCTAAGTGCAAAAATAAAATACACTATGTTAGACAACAAAGCATATCAACTATATGACGATCTTGAAAATAATCTTTAATTTTATTTCCCAATACAAAAAATGAGGTATTTGTAACCAAATTCTAGATTATCCCCAATTCCAAAGGTAATCTGGGAGAGTGAATCGGAGGTAGTGTGATTTATAAATGTCGTCGAGTTTTTGAGATGGG
>JAAXNX010000099.1:0-49159 GCA_036491905.1 Folsomia manolachei | reverse complement strand
CCTCGATAATACCATTTGAGCTTGTAGTCGTAAAAGAATTTGAACACAGCACTTTTCGTTGGTCCTCCTTCCTTCACCCGTTGTTGGACCCCTTTATAAATGCGGTCAAGAATAAGTGGGACAACGGTCATGGCCGTGGGTTGTCTGAACGTGAATGAATGACAAATAAATATTCATTTCTTGAAGAATGATGCCAGATTTTCTTGTAATTACAGAATGGAAGCGTCTCCTTTGTCTCCTCGTCTTATTTTACCCGAGGTGTCCGTCATCGTTAAAGATGAAGAGTAGCCGATTGGGATTCCCGAAGTGAGGAAGAACGCTTCACCCATCAATTCCAAAACATGAGCAAGTGGCAGATAAGCTATATAGACGTCTGAAGAAAACAAATGGAAATGGAGGATCGTTATCCGACTATGATGATGGTCACGCATTTCCATGCAAAAATGAGAATTACCCCAAGAGTAGACTGGACTGACGGCATCAGAAAATCCAAACACAGCACTTGTTATATTTTTATGGGTCATTTCCACGCCTTTCGGGATCTGCGATAAATTGAAAGTTGTGAATTTTACAGACATTTAAGCAAAATAACCAAGTAGTCTACCCCGGTTGATCCAGATGTAAACATAACGATTGCAGTGTCTTCCGGTTTGGGTGGAGTTGGGACATGTTTGGATTTCGAACCCATTTCTATAATCTGGCAGAAAGAATTGATGGAAACATTGGATGGAAATCCGTAAAGATCAGTTTTGTGAATGGGGTCCTCCATGTAAATTATTCGTTTGACGGTGGGACATTCTTTGAGAATGGATCGAAACTTGGGTAGCAGGTCATGGCTTGTGATTATCACTTCCACTTCTGTCAGATTCACGCTATGAACCACTCCATCGTCACCTATTGGAAATGATAAATATTTTAAAATGTATTCCTATTATGAGGTGCTACATAATTAATTAAAAAGAAGACCGTACCCAACGTAGAATACAATGTCACGACTAATAAAATAAATTGGAGAGGCAAATTGAGACAATTTCCAGAAATTGTATTTACACGACTTTTATGTCTACTTACTGGCAATACTTTGTCGAAAAGCTGCAATTGCACTGATCAACCATTCGGATCGTGTTTCTGGTTTCAAAAAATATTATTTGATTAAATAATTTACTTGACAAGCTGTCTACAATGCAAGTTTACCTGCAAAGATGCATATTTTTTGCTGCAAGAAAATACAAATTGTATTTAGTTATATTATACTTCAAAAATATAGACCAGTATAAACCAATTCAGCATACCTTGGGTTGAATACCAATTTCTCGAAATCCTCTGGACACTGCCCCCACTAAATTATCCACCTCATTTCCTGTTTTCCACCTGTACCCTCCGAGAAGGAATTTTTTGAAAACACTTCCATTGGGTTGAGTCTCATCCTCTTCCCCCAATACTTCTCGAGTCCCCAGACAACGTTTGCTTCCGTTCTTCTGAAATGCGTAGGAAAACAATTTGTCCAACGTGTCCACTTTGGCCGCTTTCAATTCCAGAGTTGGCTTGGATGTGGCTCGAGTACATCGATAAGTGATCCCTCCTCCGTCTTTACTAATTATTGTTGTCTGTATTCAAAGAGAAGCAATGCTTTAGCAATGTTTTATTATTAGTAGTATCATTCATTAGATTCATTTGAGCATAAGAAAATCAGGATTTCCCGTGGGTTTTTTCGTATGCAAAATATTATCTAATTTTGCATATAAATAAGTAGTAAAAACTCATGAAATGATGATATTGAATAACCACCGTGAAATTGTGACTTTCCTATTGCTTAATTTGTTTGGCAACATTACGTGTAAACTGTTATCTCATCTAATTATTATGATATTTCTAAATTGGATCGAAAGATTTGTGGGTAATATTTCATTCAATTTAAGTGGTACTTGAAAAATTGAATAAGTGAAACATTAAAGAATGGGGATACTATTACTATTGAAGCAAACAAGGGAATTGCGCAAACTTAATAAATTGCCACACTGATTGACACTTGATTACTGGACGTAATAAGACTTGATTTACTGGACATTGGCAATTTAACACAATGAGATGCAATATAATTGTATTGCCATTGGACAATCGACAATATTTTACACTGACGTTTTTTCTGCAGTCTATAATTCCATGATTCAAAACGCAGGTGTATTTTCTTAAGAAATTGTTTATGATTTGCTTCATTTGCATACAAATGTCTAACAATTTTTTAGTCCATTTTGAGATACTCAGCAGAGGTTCAATTTTGTGCTTGGCTTTGGGTTTAGATTTCCTTCTGTCATGATGTGTCTATCTGTTTAACCTGCAATTTCGCAATTTACCTGTTGCAGTTTCACGACTATTTCCTAGTTCAACAATATCAGCTAGATCCGTTTTCACCCGTTCTTAATATGAGACAATTTTTATCCCAATCCAAGTACTTTATATGCAATATCATAAGCTTTCAAATATTTAAACTGTCTCAAATTTGTTCAGGAAATGGGTAATGCATTGCTAGGCGTAATAAATGCATTCATACCTGGGCATCTTTGGGGTGTTTACTGGCGTTAAGCTTTTTCCAGGGTTGCTGAACAATGTAGTAGATTGGATAAGTTAAGATGTCGTAGATAAAGGTCACAGTGGTTAAAATTGCTATTAAAATAGACGACATAATGAACACCGGACAAAACTGAAAACACACAAACTCAGAGAAATGCAGTAGGCCACACGACGCCCAAGAACCCAGAAACCAACTGAAGATCCTGCAAAGTTGGATTGCACGTTTTAACCCGTTTCGAGCATTGAAAAAAACAATTAGCAAGGCTACGACAAAAGTGTTGTATTAATTGACCAATTGGTTTCGATTCGATAAGAGAGGAGCAATCGAATGAAATCAATGAATGTTGCACATTCCTAATGACAGGTGTTTATTGACTTGACAGTGACATTGCCGGTGGTACCACGACAATTGTTATCGGAACAAGGTTTAGGGTATTATAAGTGTGTAATTGTGAATAGTTCAAGTTCAAGTTTAGTCAATAATCACCTCATCATCAGAGCGTAAAAACTGGACAACGAGATCAAATAATCTTGTTTCTGGTGGCGTGATTTGGAGACCGATACTCAAGACTCTAAATGCTACAATTGCAACAAGCCACAATGAGGAATATTACTGTTATTATAAAAAGATAGAAATCATTGGGTGGATGGAAAAAACGTAACTATCTCATAATTGAATACAAGCAAACCAATCAGCACCATAATTCTTAGGATTGTCATCTCATTTAGTAGGATTAATAATAAAAGTTGCATACTCTGATTGATGATTTTCTAATTCTCCTTTTTTAAAGTTGTCCTTTTGCTTCTGGACACTTTTCATGGTATTGAGGAGATTAGTTTTGAGTGATATGAGGAATTCAGGTTTGTACTTCGTTGCGTTGTATGTAGATGGAATTTGGTTCATAATCAAGCTACTTATCAAAAAAGGGATCTTCTCTTTCTGTTGATTGAAATGATTTTTATTGTTTGATTTTGGCATGATACAGGTAAAAGTTGTAATAAAATTCTATACTATTCTGTAAATTTTGGGAATAAAAGATAGTCCAGGGAAATAGCGAAAAATATAAATATTAATACATTGTTAAGTGTATCGTTCCAATACTTTATTTCATGATTGAATTACAGGAACGGCCGACTGTTCAGTTGTTAGACCCAACAAATTATTTTAATTCCACGTAATTTGCAGGAAAGAGTCCAAATTTCCCGTTGCAGTCACCTCGCCACCACCCATCGTCAATCTATTGCAAAAAGAAATAGTTTTTTTTTACATACAGCAACGAAAACGGACAATCAACTTACCATTTCTATGTTGGTTATCACATCTCCGGGGTCGAACGAAATCTCATCTTCGTCCGCTACAGACAAACATAGAAATAAATTAAAAAACTATTGTAGTGCAAGAAAACTCATCATTTCAAAGTTTAACTAACCAGCCTGATAGTCGTAAATTGCAACAGCATTAATCTCTTCGTCATTATTGCCGTTTTGCGGTTTGGCCGCAGGAGATACTTCCAGCGCTTTTGGTTGACCTGAACTGGAAGAAGGATTGGTGTGTTTCGGAATACTGTCAACTTTGACATCTTCATCCCACTCCTGATCCTCAATTTCACTGGAAACTCTTCGTTGCTCAACTTGCATAGCATTTAATTCACCTTCTAAACGCTTTAATTCGTCCATTCCACGCTGAGCCTCTTCCTCCAATCGTCTCTCATCACTCTGTCTTCGTTTCTCCAACAATTCCTGTTGGCGATTTGCTTTTTCTTCTTCTTGACGAAACTTTTCCATTTCCTTTTCACGAATCTTTTCTTGTTCCCGACGCAAATTTTCTAGCTCTCGTTTCTCTTCCTCTAAACGCTTCTCCTCCGCCATTAGCCTAGCCTCTTCAGCTTCCATTTCAAGGCATTTTTGTTGCTTTTCTTTTTCGGCTTTAAGCCTTTGCTGTTCCACGTTTTGAGCCTCATTTTGAACATCAGTTTGGTTAATCACTTTCTTTGGAACGCTTTGGGTAGATTTAACAAAAGCTCTTTCGTTATCATTTGACTTGCCCATAACTTCAAACTTTTGCCGAATATTTGAAGTTGAAGTTTTCTTTTCCTCATTTTTTTCTTTTGGAGTTGGAGCTGGAGAAGTATTTTCTCCTGAAGTTTGTCGGTCAAATGACACCCTATTTTCCAATTTTCCACCAGAACTCTGAAATTGTAATTTAAAATCAGAACTGTCATAATTTATTCTGCACTGGAAATAACGTAAATCAAACAACCTTGTAATCAGTGACCTGACTTGAATGTTTTTCTGGCCGGTCGTGATGATCCCAACCAAGGGCAGATTTATCTTGATGATCATTCTGCACACCATATTTGCCACCGAACCCTGAACTGTAGTCTTTTTGAGAAGCGTGCTTCTCTAATTTTTCTACGTGTTCCCAGCCCAATGCACTCTGACCAATTTCAATAGTTGTTTAGTAAATCTGAATAAAACATAATTTAATTAATAGGGATCATATCTTCCTACTTTGTCGACCCGATCCGACTGAAGTCCATATTTGCCTCCAAACCCTGAACTGTAGTCCTTTTGAGAAGCGTGCTTCTCCAATTTTTCCACGTGCTCCCAGCCCAGTGCACTCTGATCAATTTCAAAACATTGTTCAGCAAATCTGATTAACCCGATAATTAATTGACAAGATTTAATATCTTCCTACTTTGTCGACGCGATCCGACTGAACTCCATATTTGCCTCCGAACCCTGAACTGTAATCCTTTTGGGAAGCATGTTTGTTAAGTGGGGCGACATAGTCATTGCCCACAGCACACTTATCCATCCTATCCTCCAGGCCAAACTTTCCTCCATATCCAAATCCTGCTCTGGTTTCTTCCAAATACTTCTTCTTATGATCCTCGTCGCATTTTTTGACCTCTTCAGCCAACTTCTTGATACTGCGATAAAGTCATTTGTTAGAATTTTAATTTTAACAAACATGTTAGTAATGCTTGATGTAAATTAAGAGAGAATTACTCAATGGACCCCCCACTCCTTCCTGACCCCTCCACAGTTTTTGATCCCCAACGAGAATCTTGCTCACTGACATCATTCACAAAATCAGGGTCAGTTTCCCAATCATCGTTATCCTCTTGGTCATTTTCTGATGGTTTAGGTGCTGGTGGGGTCCTTCCTAAATAATCAAATCATAAGATACTTATCAATCCAATTCTGTCTTAATTATATTCATCAATTATTTATCTTACCAACTGTAGATTTCCACATTTTGGACAACTAAAACCCGTGACTAAACGGTTGTAAGTAACGTTGTAAATGTTTAGTTGTTACAAAAAGAACAAAAAATGTCTACTTTAAAAAGAAACGAGTATTAATCAATTAATAGCACAAATGTGATTTAATTATATGAAAGGATTAGAGGATAGACAGGAAATACTTGAAAATGAATCATCAGCTCTGTCTACTCTGCTGTCAAAGCCTGTAAATACTAAACCAGCAGGCTACACAACCACAATCCAGAGGAAGAATAATAATAATATCCAAAGGATAGCTGCCACATTTCGCTACGTTGTTTATTTTCAACTTTCACTTCGTGGCCTCCAGTCCAATTCCTGGGATATCTAGATGAAAATGTTTGCCAGAGTGACTTTTAACCAATGAACTACTCTCAACTAATTTGGTAATTCTGTTCGGTAGCTGTTGGACGATAATGTGCTTTCTTGTGTTCGATATTTAACCATTGAACTACTTTTTCAGACAGGAAGAAAGTAAAATTACCCGGGCGGTATTCTCGGAGCATAGCCGAAAGAGAAAGTCGGAAGTCTGACTACCTCTGCGTACTAAGGGCATTTCTGCAGCTGCCGTCTGTCCGACTCGCCTATGCCTATGGAACCTTTTTCGAATTTGAGGGGCCATGACCATACTGAACTCACGACCAGCTGATGCAAACTTCAAGTGGAGCGTTCTTGGATTTAAAGGAACAAGCACTGGAGCTAATTCTTATCTTATTCTAGCCATCCTCACCGTGCCAATCTGTTAGAGTTAGTGTGGAAAAGCACACATTGTCTTGGATGTGGGCGGTTAAGCTGATTCGCAACGCCTGAAAGGAGGAAGTGCCACAAGATGAGTGGGTGTGGTGGATTTACCCGTCCAAACTCCACGGCTCTCCAGCTACTAATTGATGAAGTAAAATTCCAAGAGCAAAAAGAGCTGCATGCCCTTCAAGGTAATTTTCCTTCCTCTTCTTCTTGACTGAGAACTCTTGAGACCTACTCTGAATGCATTTTCTTACCAATTTCTAGACACGAGTGGATTTTTGCGTCATGGAACAACATTTTGGACAGACGTATTTGTCAGACACTTTCTGTTCCAGTTAGAAAGATCCATAGATGCTGATGATTTGCTCTTTTTTGTTCGAAAAAAACATGTGCGGACGACACTGACGATGCCAAAATTCCAAACAGATGTGGAAGTGTTCAGAAAAGATAGTAAAGTAAGAAAGATAGTTTTACAATTAAAGGAACTTTGCGGTTTTATCGTTTATTTACTAACATTATCCTCTTTCCTCCCGTTTGGCTGACTCCTATCGCCTTTTCCTCATTCAAACGATGATATACTCTATTCAAATTGAAAGCGTTATTTATTGGAAACCACACCAGCTCCCGAAACAAAATGTAACAGAAACTTGAATGTTATTCATTACAGAAACTGCCAATCGGGGATCCGGAAATTGAGTGGAAAGAAACTGTTTTTCTGAACCTGATCATTCATCATTTAGAGTATACTCTTACACTTGCCATTTGCACGCGAACCAGTCCTAAAGACTTGCAAGGTAAAATATTATTCAAACGTAAATAATTCCGGGTACATAAGTAACTCAAAGTTTATTTTGGAAATCCTGGCTCCAGTTCTCAAACGTCATACTCAGGTAAGATTTGTATTTATAATCCAATCTTGATGATATACACCTTGTAACTATTATTAATATAAAAAAATTGATTGTGTGTCGCACAGAAAGTTTATGCATCTCCAAGTCGAAGAAGGTAAATGATTGCCAGGCTTCCTTCTTATTATACTTAGTAAATGTTCTCATACCTTTTGTAATTTTCTAGGATGGATACGAAAGGAGACTTGGAAGAAATCACATATCCATATATGTCTTTTATGGTAGACAATTTTGACGAGGTATACAGCGAGATGAGCGTTCGGGATGGAGAGATGGTTTGTAGCTGTCGTTGGTTAAGTTGCCAATTAGCCAATTTATTTTTGAGGAGGATGGTGTTTATTTTAGGTTTGCGTCGAGCTAGTAGGGTCCGACAGGGATCATGGTTTCCAGATCGTCCTGTTTTTAGGATCCATCCGCTACGATGCATTAAAGCGAGTTTATGAATCTCGAGTAATTTATTTTTAATTAATATACGGGATCAAGTGTTGAAATCGCCCGGTTATGATCTCCTTATTCTCTTAATTGTAGGCGAGCTTAAGCTCAAAAATGGCACAGAAGATGACATTTGGATTTTTTGGTGGCTCTAGTCAAAGGGTAGAATACGTCCGTTTACGGGGACCTCATGACAAGGGCCATGCAGAAATTGCTGTTTCTAAACCTAAAGGTTGTTTAATCACTGTTTGCTGGAAATTAGCTCTCAGAGTTGATCTAAAAACACGGTTTCTATTTTTAACAGGCGCAGGGGTATCAACACCCACATCCGAGCCAGGATTCAGCATGACTGATGGGTGGGGTGACTCAGAATCCGAATCGGATACGGAGGAATTTGTGTTCAAGCATCACGTGCGTTATGCTTCTCTATCATTAAAAATACGAAGAATATAGAACTACTCAAGTAATTCTCTGAACTCAGTAGTTGTTTTTCTTTTACAGCGAAGATTAAGTGATCCCAGTTCCAATTTGCAAAACTATACTCGCAGCTCGGGTCTGGAAATCAAAAGGAAGTGGTGGAGGATCTGATAAACGGACACGCTCCCAAAGTGACGGGCTAGAAAATTGTGGCCTTGCAGAAATTGAAGCGGGGGACTTGCGAGACGGTAAGAATATTTCACAGACCGTTTATTCCGTACTGCTTGGCACCTGTTAGCTTTGCTTTGTAATCCTTGCTAGTGATTTCATTGCGCATTTTTAAATGCTTCCACGTTATCGGTTGTTGATCAAGCAGTTGAATGAATGACTATTGTTGACAATATAAAGTCAGTTGAGTAAACGTTAGAGAACGATAGCTTGTTGGTATTTGTTCCCGTTCCAACCTTTTATTTTATTTTTTGTTTTGTTTTCAGAGGGGAGGGAGGACGAAGTTTGGTCCTTGAGGGATTGTTGTTGTCCCTCTGAATCTAGTCACAGGACTTGTTCCTGCCTTTGCTCTTGTTGTGCTTGTACTCTTCCTTCATTCCCTCGGTCCCAATCGCTTAGACTTGATTCCATTCCACTTTACCAACTGCACAATACTAGCCTCCATCCAAAACATCCAGCCCCCCCTGTTGTGAATCCGTCGACACGTATTAGACGATGTAGTACACGCCGAGTGCGACGACATCCTCTCATTCCTAGCAAGACTGTGGTTGAGCCTCCTGTTTGTGGAAGAAGCGATTTTTTTTCTTCTTTGGATGACAATAAAAAATCAAACTCGGTGGCTTGCCTCATTGACGCAAGAATAATGTGTAGAGAAAAATTACTTCAAGCTGTACCCAACAAGTTGAGCTCTACTGGAGTGAGAGTTTTTTACTTTTGTGATATTCAAGAATCCGAAAAAACAAATAAGACTGGTACGAGGATTGGTTGTTTTATGCTGACTGTGAATGAAATAATGTAAATATGTAGAATTTTGCAATTTTGTTTTCTCCAATGCATGCCGTTCGGTGTTTACAATAATGTCATTCAAGACTAAAAGATCTGACCTGAGTGATTTTGTATATTTTTATACTTAGAATTGGATGACGGAGCTTACAATCCTTTGTGGACTATGCGAGGAAACACACAATCTTTTCATATGTGGAGGGAGAATCGACGGGCCCAATCTACACCACTAAACGCTTTCTTGACCTATATTTCCTTACCAGCGTCGACAATTATACAGGGTAAGCGTGGGCTATGTCTCGCGACAAACGATGTACATTTATAGGAATTATGAATGGAAAATTTTCATCTTATGTTTTTTTTCAGATATTCTCGTTAACAGAGACGAACCAGTGTTAACATTTTAATAATCTATGGGATAATTACAAAGTCACTTTCTCAGTCAACGAAACATTACGCGTAATTGTTGGAACTCGTCAAAGTTGATCTTTTTACAGTACTGCACATTAACAATGTTGTTTCTAAAAATTTTGTATATTTTTGTCATTTGCACTTTAAAAATAAATGTCGTTTCCTCCAAAACCACTACACGCATAATGCAGATGGTGAATAATTTTGTGCTTTGTTTGGATTGACCACGATCACGATTTTTTCCAGAGACATTATTCAATAATGCAATAGTGCAGAACAGATTGATTTAGCCGTGTCATTTGTGGATGTGCTCAATCAATTCATGTATGACTTATAAACAATGCTGTTGTATTGCAGCATTTTAGTTCCAAGAAATATTAGCACAGATATTAAACAACTTTATATGCATCAGCAGCCACCGAATGCATTCAATATTGTGGCAAATTTTAGAAGTTGATTTATTAACTTCGTGCACTAGAAACTGACGAAATAGGTTAGAATGCATAATATTAGTACTGTTTTGAGACTTTTAATTATTTTTAGTTTTCTGGTACATGCTTTTGGAAGCGACGCTTGTAAGTATGGTTCTGAGACCGCTTTTCATTGAGATAAATCTAGTAATACCAAGATAATTATAATAATCTAGTTTCCATAATTTTTGTATAGACACCGGCGCCATTGCTGCCAACTTTCCCCACGCCCTGCGAGGGTCGCAATGGAAGAACAATTCGTCTCAATCTAATCAGCCAGAAACCGAAACCACAACAGAAATCTCTTCATCCGTTGAAACCATAATACCAGAGGACAACGAGGAACAGTTGGTAGTTCAATCAGGAATTGATACGGCTGAGGTTGACGATGATGACAATGAATCAGATTCGTCCACAAGCGAAGAGGATGAAAGTTATGAAATTGGGACCGAAACCCCTCCAACTACAACAACCAAAACAACCAAAAGAGCGACAAGAAGAAAACTCCATCACAGCAACTTCAAACCCAAACTAGTTGGAAAGCCAAAAACAAAATCAACTGTCAATGAAATCGTTGTGACGGAGAACCACTCTGAAGACGAATAAATTATTCTACGCTAATCGGACAAGATGTCTTCAGAACATAATACAATAATTATTTCCAAGTAGAATTTTTATTCCTAGTTTTTGGCATGGTTGTGGTTGTCGCGTCTAAAAAATCTCAAATATAAAGTTATCGACATTGCTTTTTAGACGAAAGAGCAGGCAAATTATTTTTCATTTTTTCCAATTATGTGTTGCAATAAGATGTTCATGAAATCAAAGGTTTGGTCTTGTACCAGCACCTACAATACAAACACGTGTTTCATGTCACACGTTGCTCGGTTAATAAAAAAAAGCAAAAACTGCAATGATTAACCTCACCACATCAAATGTTTCCTCGTAAATATTTAGAAATTCTGCAACCTGTAAATAAAGTCACATGAAGTCTTCCACGAAAAGATTAAATTATTCTGGTAGCGTATCAATTTTACCTGCGAACTGTCGTTCAAAAATCCTATTTTAAAGATAACTTCGGGTTTATGCATTCCATCTGCCATATTACTATCTGCCAGATGGTCGCCAAGAACTATTTGATGAATACATTATTAGTTTATTCAAGTCACGCGTAAAAAGCTTTCGGTACAGAATCTTCTCTATACCTATTGCGTTAGGTCGGTGGCTCAAATCCTCAAAATACGTACAATTTTCAATGGCGTGCTCGTTTTTGTTAAATCTGAAAGTTATAATATAATTAAAAAGTTATCCCGTGAAATTCAGAAAGGAATTGTTGAATAGCTCATATAAATCAGGATTTCATACACGTGAAGCAGTGTAGATGACATGTAGTCGATAACAAATCCATTCACATCATACTTGAAAAAATTTGCAATAACATGTGTATTTGGTAATAATGCCGCATCCCTTTGCAATACTGCTTCTATTATGTCTATGATAATAATTTAATTTAAATTAATTAATTTGCCAGTGTAGAGTGAAAACTCTAGTTCGCTATTTTACTGAAAAATTGAATACCTCCATTCCCAGCGGAAAAAATTAAAACGGGAACTTTTTTCTCATTCAGTAATGTAAGTGACTCCGTAACCCCATCCCTACAAAATAAAAATGCATAATTTAGTCCATTTATTTAGAGTGGCGAGTGGCTTAACTTTTTTTGGGTTTATACCTTAAAACCACGCTACATTCTGCGACCATTTCCTGTATTTGCGACTTTTTGACTTTTTCACCGATAACCACATCTTTTTCTCTTTTGATACCACTCTACCATCAATGGAATTCTATATATTATAGTGTTCAAAAAATGAAATTAAAAAACTGACCAAAATTCTCACGCTGTATACAAAGGAATCGGTACTTACTTTTGCTCAACAGGGATGCTATGGTCAAATTCGACAGGACGGTACTTGGCGTACAGGGCATCCACCTTATCCCTAAAATCTTGACTCATTAATTTAGAAACCTGGGATGAACATAAGACAACATTAATAAAATATCTAATCTATCCAATATGCGAATACAAACATTCATGACCCCTGGCCCGCTACATCCTGGCGTTCCATCTACATTGACATTGGAAATGTTATGGATAAGAAAACATATAGTAATTCACAATTAGGAATTGATTGAGATTTAACCTGCCAAGCGAGATTTGGTGAGGGTAAAGTCAAAGTCTGTTATAACCTATACAGAAATTCTGATAAGGTACGGTTCCCCTAAATTGATTAAATAATCACAATATGATTTATTTAGTAAACCTGCAGGGCTTCCGCTCCACTGGCCACAAGGGCATCAATTTTGCTTGCGACTTTTGTCATATCCCGAATTTTTAACTTCTCTGGATTTGGGTAAGCACTGAGTATCTGAAATAAAAGATTACGTATCAAATGAAAAACTATTATCCATCCTTATTTCAGCAGACGCCAGTTTTTATTAATGACAATAACCTGTTTCAAAAGCGAGGACATTTTGGACATGCTTGAATACTTGGCAGCATCAAGGAGGAATTTTACACGGGGAAGTGTTTCAAATCCGCTTTTTTGTCCTGGGTTATCGGTGCAACGTCAACTTCCTTCGCAGAAATCTGTCGGTGTCTGACTTCTGTTGACTGAGATCCCGCAGCATGTGCGGGGCATTCGGCAAGTTTCCAGTAGACTTATTTCTTCTCTTCAAGAAGTCATAAAATCTTTCTCTATTATTTCCCCAGGCAGTTGAACCCCCCCTCAACTGTGTGACAATGGCAGGAGCCGCCCTTCGTCGCCTAATGGCGGAATACAAACGTGATTTATTAATTTATAATAAAAATTTATTATAATAAAAAATGAAACGCAGCTGCAATATTTTTAATTTCCCTTAAATTAATTTATGTATTTAATTCATGTTTGAAATAATTTCATTGCAGAGTTGACGTTGAACCCTCCAGAAGGAATTTTAGCAGGCCCTGTGGATGAAGAAAACTTTTTCGAATGGGAAGCACTGATTTCGTTAGTTTAATTATTTTACTCTGATTTTTTTCTTTATTCAATAAACTTTATTGAATATCAGTCACAAGATAATTGTAATATTTCAGAGGTCCAGAAGGCACCTGTTTCGACGGAGGTATTTTTCCATCCAAAGTATTGTTTCCTCCGGATTATCCACTCAGCCCCCCAAAAATGAAATTCTCCTGCGACATGTTTCATCCCAATGTATATCCTGACGGTCGTGTCTGCATTTCAATCCTTCATGCGCCTGGCGAAGATCCCACGGGGTATGAAAGTCGCTCAGGTTTGTGAGAATGGACTTTATAATTATCGTGTTTCTTGCTACGAAAAATTGTACACATTTTTTCTTTTAATAGAACGCTGGAGTCCGGTGCAATCGGTTGAAAAGATTTTATTGTCGGTTGTGAGCCTTCTTGCAGGTAGGTGATTTTTTATTTCAAATGAATTTATACGATCGGCATTTCATATTATTATTTATGAATATGATAGAACCAAATGATGAATCGCCAGCCAATGTTGATGGTATATAAAACACGAAACATGAAAAAGTTGTGAAAAGTGACGGTGCATTTTGTTAATTTGTAGCAGCGTAAGATGTGGCGAGAAAACAAACCAGAATTTGAGAGGCGAGCTATAAGTCTTGTTCGAACAACTCTTGGCCTTCCACCACCCTAAGTTAAAAAAGCGAGTGAGACGGGATGCAAGAAGAATCAGTTGTCGAAAAAAAATATATTTTCAAGTCAACTATTTTGTATTTTTCATTCTTTTATGCCGATTTATATTCTAAATTAACAATTTATACTATTAACACAATTCCTGACTCAAATCGTTCGTCCGATTTTCTAAAAATAGTGTAATTATCTAAAGTACATATCACTTTCTAACGGCATCATCGGGCAAGAGTTGTGTAGCTTAGAGTTTCTGGAAGATTTGTATCTACTTGTGAATATCAAAAGCAGCAAATTAACAAACACCAAATAAAGTTATGTACTCATGTAAATAATATTAGGTACAAAAATATGGGTGTACAAGGAGAAATTGCAAATTTTTTCCCGTAATTATCAAACTGTTTTGAAATAATCGAAATCTGCTCAAATCAAGAAATTACTAAAGAGGATTTCAGTTTATGTTGCAAAGATTAATTAAGATCATCGACGGTAATTTTAAACGACTATTTCTAAGACGGTTTTCTATCCTCGTATTTCTCGAAGTAATAGTGTGGAGTATTTAAATATTCTTGTAGAGGTGTCGGTAACGGAAGAGAAGAAATCAGATCTCGGCGAACATATTTTAGAATTACAAACCTGAAAAAAGAATTACAATTAATTAAATTATCGTGATTTACTTAATGATCAAATCATATCAAATATTCCAACCTGCACATGTGCTGCAGTGACCGTGAGTGTCTAAACCTGCTATACGGGTGAAGTAATTGCACTCTCATAGGCCCAAGTACAGGTCTGCATATGGAAAATAAATCCGCATACTAGTATTATACCTCCATGTTGCCATTACAAAATATTCAAACTGTCGGATTTTATTTTCTGTTACCTTCTGTGCAAAAAGAATAAATATCTACCGGACCGGGAGTGCGCTACGGCCTAGTTGGATACAAAGAGGTTAGGGTTATTTTACAGAAAAAATCCGGAAATGCGAATGCGACGTACCTTTTCGACAAAATCGACTATTGTCGCTGCTTTGAATCTTGTTAACGGACCGAAGCTGAAATTACCCTAAAGAAACGAATCCACATTTAGTAAACCAACGATAGGACGGACTATACTTGTTTAAAACGCTTGTACCTGAGATTGCTCAATCCGGACGTGTTTTATCGATGTTTTAAGCTTAAACGTGAGTGAAAATATGTAGTGAGCATCACTAGAATCTAATTTTTAAAAAATTGCAAGTTCAATTTTTCGAGTAAATTAGTTTTAATATAATGTATATATGTAACCTCTAATCAAAAATGAACCTTCAGGTTCTAATCTTAGCAAGTCTTCTGCTTCTTCGCTTGACAAAGGCCCCCAATAATACCCTTGCTGAAATAATAAGAATAAAAATTTCAAATATACGAATATTAATTGACTTATGCATTGAGTTTGAATGAAGTTATCAAAATAATTCTCAATTGTTCAGCTTACATCTTTGACTTTTTCAATGCTGACCGTAAAATCTTTGGCAACAGGGGCATCATCTGTAGACTCTTCATCTGACCTACGGGCCTAAATCCAGTGGGTCAGAAAAGCTATTCCCTTGACTATCACTGATCCTAACCATTGGTTCCATTTCTGATTCTGAGTCACTGGCCACAACTGCTGCGGGGGGCGGCGGCGGCGGAAGTGCTCGAGATGTCGACCCACTACGTCAATGCATCATAATTGCATTAGACTTTACACACTACTGATTTATTATTTAGTTATTGCGTAATGCACATGCCTGGAAAAACTCTCATTCTCATTTAACCTTGCTTTTGAACGAGACTTGCGTTTAAAAAGGTTCAGAATGGAATTTCCGATTGTTCTCTTTTCTTGTTTTGTACTTGCATTCCTTTCACATTGACCTCGGTCTTGGTAATTGAGTCGACTAGCATCCATGTGAAATGTTGCACCAACACTTGAAATATTGACTTCAACACTTTGGCTACGACGTGCCGTCTGGTTCCGTAATTTGTTTCCACCATTTGCGGAGTGTGATGGCAAATAATCCAAGAGTCCTGTCGATTTATCATGATCTTCTAAGCATATAGATGTTTTAACAGAATCCAGAGCATTCCCTTGGCTTAACTGTATAGTGTCACAATTTTGTAACTTTGAGATCGAATTCTGCCTCTGCCGTGACCTTGAAGTATTACAATCGTTATTCCTAGTCTGTCGGTTATATGCAAGGCCGTTATCCGGTCCTAATCTAGTCGAAATGTCATCCACCGGTAAAGAGTAAATGTCATTCTCGCCCAAATCTTCTTCTTTGGTTTCACTTGCATTATGTCCAACTTTGCGATTTTCATTTAGAACTGCGCTTTTCATGGTATTGGAAGTTTCAGCAATCGTAATGCCGATTGGTAGTCTGTTTGGGTCCCTCATTACTCCTTGCATTATCGTTACATTGGTGTGGAATATTTATGGATTTACGAAGATTGACTCGAGACGAGGTCGTACAGCAACCCCCATCACTCAATTCTTCTAAGTGAAAGGAAGCAGACCGATTGACTTTTATAGGGAGAAGGATCTGGTTATCCGGAGGAGGGCGCAATCCTCGTAAACGCACCACTGCATCGGTTGTTTTTGTCGAAGTAGGTTTTGGTAAATATTCCCACGACGTGGTGATGCTGGTTTCCTCTTCTTCAGAGAAACCTATAACCAATCAAAGAAAGTCAGTTAATACCAAGTGATCCAAAACCATGATGTAGGAAACGAAAAAAAGGAGCAACTGAAGAGTTTGTTTTAGGCGACAGATAAGAATGAAAGATTTGATTTTGTTCAAACCCTGGTGAACCTGATGTGTGATGGACATGACTTGAGACGGTCCTTGTTGTGGGGTAACTGACGTTGGAAACGACTTCCTCGGTGGCAATCACCATTGCTTCATTGACAATGTTGAATGATATCCTAGCCGCAAAATCACATAGACGCTGATGATGTGCTTGACTTTTGGTACAAGGAGAAGGACTTGTGTCACGGAAAACAGTGGGTGGAGGAGCAGGAAGGTCCTGAAACTCGGGTGGGGGTGAAATTGCTACCAACAAGTCGTCATCCTCTAGACCACGACGATGCATAACGACAAAATTGTCAAACACAAGGGCATCCTTTACCACTCTCTTCCGGCTGTAATCCTACCACCCACGTTTCAAATGTACATTTCTACAAGTTCCCAAAAATTCCTGACATGGATGACACAAGGATGGATAATTTTATAACTATTTCTAGTTTTATATTTGATTTATAGAAGGACTGATTTGTTAGGTTTCAGGCAGAATGGAGCCCATTAAAAAATGGAATTGTTGTGTAAACACTCAAAGCTCAAAAACTTTAACAAACAGAACTATGAACTATAAAATTAATAGGGTGGATTTCAAAGAACTGTTAAACACTTTCTGTGAGACCTTCAATAGTACCAGCTGAGCAAGTTCTGTTTATAGCCAGTGAATCGCATTGAGACTCTTCCTTTGCCCCATGTCTTAACGTATCTCTACATTCGATATTTCATTTATAATCATGGACATTTTCTGCATTTGTAATTAACTGACTGGTAAAATGATGTAATTTCAGAGCCATGTGCATCCTGTCTTGCAGAACCCAGGTTTAACATACACCTACGGGTAGAGTAGTTGAACGCCCATTTTTTCAGTGCAATTCCGATTATATCACAGGGAAAAGAACTTATCAAATATCATTCTCGACTGAACGTGGACCACAAATCTCATATTAATGTAACGTGATTACATTTGTATTTTCTTCCATGGAACCATACAAATAATTTGGCTTACACCCTTTTTCCCATGTCATGCAAAAAAAAGCATTCATGTCAGTAATCCTAATACATGTCGATCGCGAAACTCTCAAATGTACAGAAAATTTCACTATGTAAAGATTCAGTGAATGAATGCAAATAGCCATTATTTGACCACCACTCCAACTCCCTCGGCTTAACTGCAATTAACTATAACTTGATCCATAAGTATTCCCTATATACCTAATACAGTCCGTGCATCCATGATTAAATTTTACACTCTTAATTGATTCAGCTGCTGATACAAGAAGAATTATCACTGTCACATACAATGGGATTTTTTGATGGGGAGGCGTGGGTGGTACCGGAAACATTTTCTTTTATCTGCAGAGTAATCGAGAAACTTATACAAAATTAGATTGCAATACTGGATTGATTTGAGTTGTGTACTAGTGTATTTTACAACACACATATTTTAGATTTGTGAGATTCTGGCAATGAGCTGTGTTCTAATGCCTGGGACTGAGGAACGCTCATTTTCGGAAATGCTCTTCATTATTTCTTGTGCCGTCGTGTTTTTTCTCAATTGCTTTGAATTCATAGGGACCCCGAAAGAGGTAGGAAATACTTAATTCCTTTTTTAAATTCAACATCCTCTCACTGGTCTTAATTGTTTTAGAATTTAATGATACAAATCATCGCTTTGATTGTCGGATTCTTTGGCATCGGACTCCTCCTTCTCAATGCGGACCCTAACCCTCCGCATGATCAAAGTTATAAGAGTGCATTATACGCATCGGCAAGTTTTGAATCAATAATTTTATAATTCTAATGTTTCAATACTGTACTTTTTATGGATTTTCAGGCATTTGGCGGATTAAGCGTACTAAGCTGTTTTATTTCAGGGGTGGATTTTTACATTCACATACAAACATGACATGTCAAAAAATTCCCGATTCTTGTTCTCAATTCATACAGCAAAATTTAATATTGATAAACTAAAAAGGGAGAAATAAAGACTGAGAAATAGACGATCCGAAATCAAGAGTAGGAAGGTCTCACTTTGTTCCGTTGCCATTCTTTTTATATTCCAAATTAGAATAAGGTTGGTCATATAATAAAAAAGACCGTAAACTGGAGATGGTTAAAGGGTTGGAGGGAATGATCAGTATGTGTTTTTACTGCATTAACAATGCCAAAGTGCTTTTACACGAGTATGCTTTTTTCACAGTTGGGGAGACAGTGGACACCAAAACCTAAATGTTCATGGTCAAATGTTTTCACCCATATCGTCCATTCCCAGCCTAATCGTCCATTCCAATAAAATGCTCCATAATATCATTTTTTTACATTTACATGCAGGTAATGGGAAAGCAATTGAATGTTTTTTTGCTACAATGAAGGCATATTGCCCTTATTGTTTGAAATGATGACGACAGAGAGTATAGTAGGTTACAACACAGGAAGTAAGTGTTCAAAAATACTGTCGAAGGTCATCAGATCGACATTAACTTGTTCTTTGTAGATAGAACCTTGTCAAACAAAATATATTAAACTGTCAAATACAGCAATGCAATACAACACATCACGCTTAGATGCTCCTCATAATAATACTGCTTCGGATAATGTCATTTTGAACACCTGGTGAAGTAGAACTTTTTTCTTTTCAGAAGCCCATGAAAAGACTATTATTTAATCCCCGTTTCCAATCCTTGTTCCAAGAAGAGACTCCTGTTTTTTATTTGTTTGTGTATATAAGCTCACTGCTACAGTCAACAGTAGGAGAAAGCATGCAATAAAATTGGGGAGAGGGCTGTGAACATTATTCTATAAATTCCGTATAGGATAGCAAGGCTCTAGTAGAGTAATGGTAGGAAGGAAAACGGAGAAAGTCTGCCGTCATTCAGTGACTTATTTTCTCTCGTTTCATATCTTCCGTCATTTCCGTTGTTCCGGGAGAAAATACTTTTTTCTTCTGCCATTGAATCTTGACAAATATCTATTTACTTTATTTGAAATTATTTAGTCTTTGCAGCGTAATAAAACAGTCAGCGATAAATTACATAATGCAACATGAGACGAAAGATTAGTTGTTTTTTATTATCTAAACTTCTAATCTATTTATTAGTTGTAAAATAAATGTATTTAGTACAATTTTAAGGGATACAATTTGTTCAACAAATAAGGTAACACATACATATCTTTTGGGGTTAAAGCCGCATATGGATTACACACTTCTAACGAAAATGGCATCCTGGGTGGCATGGGCAAGAATGTGGAAGCGACCTAGCGAAGAGGACGAGGACAGTTGTGAAATCAAAGTAAATCCTAATCTTTTGCTGTCACTTATCTATCCAGATGTAAGTTTATTCGTCACATTCAATTGGACTTTTTAAACTGTAGATGCAATTTCATCGGATAATATATATAAGATCTTGATTAATTGGAATTCCAGATGACAAATGCAGTGATGGACTTTCTCGATCCGAAGTACTTACAGTTCTCTACTTGTAAATTAATGGATAAAACGATCCCATACTGATCAGTATTTAAATATTTTCAGGTCTTTATTGGCCTTACGCCTTGTATGCAAACAAACTAAATGGTGGGTCGATAGCCCTCGTTACCTATCAAAGCTTCTTATAACACTTCATTCCGGCGAAGGAAGTAAAAGAATGAAGAAAGTTTTGCAGTCAAAAGTTGACTTCGGTAAGGTTTAGTTTCATTAATTTCATGGTAAGTCACCTTCAGCATATTAAATTTGATTTCAATTTTTAATTAATTAGTGAATTTTCGTATTGGATGCGAAAAACGTAACAGTGAAGAGCTTTTACTAGAGGTTTGAACTGCAAATTCATGCATATTTTATGAATAATTAGTGTTCATCTAGTGCTTCGTTTCATTTTCAGTTTGGGAACCGATTTTCCAGTTGTCTCCGAGTTTTGGATATTAATACTATGGCTAACCACGACATGATTGTTAGGCTATTATCAAATTGTAAACTTTTGGATACTTTAACCATTCTGGGGATCAATCTTACAAAACTAGGGACCAATGAGACTGAACAGTTACAAACAATTAGTAAAGTTCTGTCCAACATAAAAGTCTTAAGTATTGGAAACGTACTTTTTGCAGAAGAGTGTCAAATGGCATATTTTGGTACGTTCCTGAAGCTCTGTGCCAATCTCCATTCTTTGCGCCTTCCTTATATCAATTTCCAATCAAAACGACCAAAGGAATTGCGGGATGACATTTTAAGGAAATATGTTTTGATACCCGTCTTGGATAATATCCTTTACCGTGGTCAATTGAACAATTCCAACATGAAATATGTTATCCTTGAATATCTTAACCCATTGTCATCGAATCTTTTTTTCCGACTTGCTAAAGTCTGCTATGAATTTAAAACAATTCTTCACAATGTTCACGAGTCACATTTGAAGGACAGACTGCACACACGGATTGAAGGAGATGTACATCGAGTACAAGAAATTATCGGGACGCTGGACGGTCTTAATGAAAATATTCTGCTCAAACGCCTAGTGAATGTCAAGTGCATTTCAATTTGGGTCTCTTCTGCCCACACTTTGACTGAACGCAACTATGAAAATCCAATTCTACCAAAACTCATTAATGTGAATTTGTACGTGGACACGATTGAGAATGATTCAAGAATTAATCGACTAATTTCCGTCATATTGGGGACACCTAGGCCAACCGTGAATTCACTTAAAATATCTTACAATAGTCGGAAAGGGGCCACATCTGAGGAAATGGTTCGAGCATTGGATATTGCCCAGAATTTTCAGTTTTTAAGGAAACTGCATTTTTACCAATGGGATGCTTTTGACCCAGAATTTCTTTTGTTATGGAAAGGACTTGGTGCAATTCGAATTCAAGATCTATCTCTCCTACTATGCACCAACCTTAGTGATCGAGGTCTAATCGGTTGGGACGTAAAAAATCCAACGATACTGAATCTGAGTGGTGAGTATTCAGTAAAGTTTAAACATTCATCGAGTCATAAATGTAATTCTAAATCTAAATACTTAGATTCGCAATAAGGCATTCTTCATTTTACTCAAATCAAACAATATCTTGTTAAGAATATTTCCTGATTGTAAACCATTTATGCAGGTTTAAAAGAACTCCATATTTCATCCCTATACGGAAGCATTACGGATGCCACAATTTATCGAGCTTTCCGTCATATGCCCCTTCAAAAATTAAGACTTTACTCTCAATCTGTAAGTTGTATTGTTATTGCATCATTGTTATTTTCAATTTTAATTCCATATACAAATGAGCATCATGCCGTTTTTTGCAGATCACATATGAAGGAATAGCTTCACTCCTGAACGGCGTTTTTTACACAACAATTCAACACATCCATTTTTCGAAACCATTAGATTGTACTCAAAAAGAGTTTTATTACTTGGTGAAAGAGATCATGAACGCCAAAAATTCACGGGCGGACACAAAAACAGAGAACTTTTCAAGGCGTAAACACTTACGAAGAAGAAGTCAACCACTAGTTTCTGGCCCAAGGGGTGAAGACTATGATTAATGTCAAACAATGTCATATAAGTTTATAAATTTATTAAGAAGTCATCAGAACAAAAAAATAAATTAAATGTGTCTCAGTCAGTTTACTAAACAAAATTTCTATCACTTCAGGTATCTCACAACCACGGAACCACTTAGAGCACCAATGAATAAATCATTTCCTTTGTCTCAACTTTCTCACCCAATAAAGTGAACATCTTTCTATTTAGTGTATAATTTTGCATGGCATTTAGGAAATTTTGCAAATTTCCTCTTGCATAAGTTCATTAGGCACCACGCAAATATTTATATATGTACGTGGGTAGACATTTATTTGCTTGGACTCGTGGTTAATCATTTCTCCCTGCTTTCACCAACAACCAACTTTATCTCACACTCGCATGTATTTTCCCTAGAAGTTAGGTGATAAGAGAGACATTAACTGTCCAGATTGTGATCGTAATGAAAAAGTGTGACTTGTTGCTCGTTTTCTTTGCGCAGACAACATTTTAAGGTGAAAGTCAGCAGCCGATTGGTGGAGAAAGTTAGAACGGAAACGGCAGCGCCTCTATCCGACCACCTTCCAACTCCCTGCTAACCACCACCGACTAACTTACTTGTGTATTTGTAAAAGACAAAATTATTGATCTCTTCTTTCTCCAGTGAATAAAAAGCTCTTTCTCATATATTCCATCCCAGGGAGATCCCTGCCTCCATTCATTCAGCTGAGAAACTCACTTTCTCAATAAAAGTTTCATTCTTGTAGTTTATTTTAAAATAAAAATACAGACGCTAATTTATTTTAACTCCAGCGGAAACATTGGTGGATGGATTAATTCAATTTACTTTTACTTACTCCTGCGAAATATGGTTAGTACAAATTACTAAGCTTAGCTTATCATTTTTTTTATCTCGTACCGTACCTCCTCCGCTCTCTGGCACTCAGTTCTTGCCTTGGTCCCGATTTAGTAATCAGTAATCACCTCAGTTTGTTTGATTTGACGATGTCAGTCTGATAAGGTGTGCCTGGGTTTGTGGCTGAGTGATTGAGAAGGCAAATGTATAGACTAGAGTCTAATTCATTTTTGATTAAACATTTGCAGATTGTTTGAGTGTGTGGATCTACACACCTTTCCGTCGGGACAATAGGACAAAAGTCGGGTAAGGAGAAGTCACGGTCCCAGCAATATCAAGCAGAACAACCGCTCCCACCCCAGGTGCCCCTTAATTTGCTGACCATGTCGGCCGCTAATCCCAATCAACAGATTCCTCCAAATGCAGAAGTCATTCGAGGACAAATATTTGAGGTGGGGCCACGCTACACTAATTTGGGTAAGTCATGGATTTTTAATGACAGAAAAGACAAAGCATACTTTATTTAAAAAACTCATCAGTATAACTTAACTCAATTGAATGAGTAACAACAATAGTAAGCCTACGGCCAGTGAGGAACTTGAAAACTTGTTCTATGTACAAAAGGTGTATTAATTTTAAGTGTATTAATTTTTTATTTATTTATAGCCTATATTGGGGAAGGAGCCTATGGAATGGTGGTGTAAGTTTGCATTACTTTGGCTGTGATGGTTAATGTTTTTGGTTTACAATACTTAACTTTGGTTTCATCTAGGTCGACTTACGATAACCTCACAAAAACCAAAGTAGCCATCAAAAAAATTTCTCCGTTTGAACATCAAACTTACTGCCAGAGAACACTTCGAGAGATCAAAATTCTAACACGGTTTAAACATGAAAATGTATGTGTATTGTTGATGGTTTATGCTCGGGACCCTACATAATTGACATGACGTAATTCATATCGTTTTGTATTAATAGATAATCGACATCCGTGACATCATCACATCTCCATCACTGGACTTGTTTAAGGATGTTTACATTGTGCAGTGTTTAATGGAGACGGATCTTTACAAGTTATTGTACGTAAAGTCACCAAGGGCAAAGGGTGTTAATCGTGGTTAAAATGTCGAGTTTAGTTGTGTCATATTTATTTTCCTGTTTAATTTACAGAAAGACACAAAAACTTAGTAATGATCATATCTGCTATTTTCTCTACCAAATCCTTCGTGGGCTCAAGTATATTCACTCAGCCAACGTACTTCATCGAGATTTAAAACCCAGTAACCTTCTCTTGAACACAACATGTGACCTCAAGGTGTGTTTTGAAAACCAGACATTTACTTTTTAATAGGGGTGAAATTAATTTGTTGTTGGTTAAATTTAATAGATTTGTGACTTCGGGTTGGCTAGAATAGCAGTAAGTTACGTTTGCACATAAATACAAAATTATATATTTGTTTACCTATTAAATTAGCTAATAAACCGGAAAAATGTTTTGCAGGACCCGGATCATGACCATACAGGCTTCCTTACAGAATATGTGGCAACCAGATGGTACCGCGCTCCTGAAATAATGTTGAATTCTAAGGTATTTGTTTTTTTAAACCATAATGTTGTATCTTATCATTTGGTTGTGTGCTGTATTTCATTCAAATATTTTCATTGCATTTCATTACAGGGTTACACAAAATCCATTGACATTTGGTCAGTTGGATGCATTCTTGCGGAAATGTTGTCGAATCGGCCCATTTTCCCAGGGAAGCATTATTTGGATCAGCTGAATCACATTCTTGGAGTACTGGGAACACCTTCAGAAGAAGATTTGGCTTGCATAATCAATGAGAAAGCGAGAAGCTACCTTCAGTCTCTTCCTTATAAACCTAAGGTCCCATGGGATAAGCTGTACCCAGATGCAGATCCAAAAGCCCTTGACCTTTTGGATAAAATGCTAACATTTAATCCTCACAAGAGAATCGGTGTAGAGGATGCCCTAGCTCATCCATACCTTGAGCAATACTTTGACCCTGCTGATGAAGTGAGCTTTGTTAAACATGTTTCAGTTCCATTCATTTTAATACGCTAATTGCTATCGTTATGTATACAGCCTGTTGCGGAAGAACCCTTCAAACTGGACATGGAATACGACGATCTTCCCAAGGAAAGATTAAAAGAGATGATTTTTGAAGAAACGCTGATATTTACAAAGTTAGATCGGCAGCAAAATATGTAAACTGTACAGACACTATTTTTTCATTTTACACAATAATAGTTTCTCGACTTCTTTATTGATAATTTATGCCACTTAACTGAACCATTTTCGAGTTTTTTGCAAACATTCCTTAAATATTTAAGAATATTTAATGAGTGGGTGGACTGTGAGATTGACCTTTATGATGTGTACATCCTCCATAAATTAATTAATACTTCTTCTTCTCACTCAACTAAAGTTAGAAACCTGTAACAGGATAAATGAATACTAACAAATTTTTTGAGGTCGTTTTACCACACAATTATTATCGTTCACCCATATATTTGATTTAGCCCATAGTACACTTTTATTACGGTAATGAAATCGTTGTGAAAATGGATAAGATAGAAAATAACATGTCGTGAATGTCTAAATATAGGGTCATATCGCGGAAATGCGATTCTTATTTATCTTTTAACATTTCGAATGGTAAGGAATAACCGAGTTATCAAGTATAAGTACAATAGATTTAGATGTAGTTTTTAACTTTAGCTCTTTATTTCAGTGTACATTTTTCATGGTGTAAACGTGTTTTGGGTCCACTCGCAATTATCAGGAAAATATACGTTGTCATTTTTGACATATGTATTATATTTGATGGAGTGCAATGTTTCAGTAATCAGAACACAGACACCTTGGATTAAGTCCAATTGAATTTTTTTTATTCTTTCTTTCAAACAATGTTTAAATTTATTCGCTAATTTTGTTGTTTCTTGTTCCTCCGCATTGGTCACATTATAAAATATAAATTGTTTTGGTAATAATATACAACCAAGATATGTACACGTGTTGTATCAATGTGATAAGTATTAACTAATGAAACCCTATAAACGTACACATTCAATTATATATCATCGTTGACTTGAGCTTTCTTCCCTTGTCAAAATAGATTCTTACTCTTTTGCATTAATGTATACACATTCATCAACTAAGGGATATTTCGTTGTCTAAATTGTGGCGAACCCTTCAACATATCTCCACGGGCATATCAACATAACGCCATCATGTCAGGGACACTCACCACACTTGTGACTGGGATAAAGTTCAGCTCGACTGCTGACCCTTTATAGGAAATTAGCATCACTTCTACTCTTGTGCAATTCTCATGACGGGGGTGATGGACTAAAAGATAAAAAGGGCGTCAGGAAGTAAACTACAACCAAAATCAATTTGTGGTTGAACGACACACCAATCGTGAGTGGACTTATTAGAATGCTTTAATTGTGCCTACCGTCATCCTAACCAAAGTACAAACCGACTACTCGGAACAGACAATTCCATGCATGACATATTTTATAACAGTTCGGCATTGAATTATTTTGGGCCCCATATTATCGTTACAATTCACTTGTATTTGTACCACGAAACAATCGATGAGCATCCAAATTCCGATGATTGTCTCCATCAATTTAGCAAAAAACTATGGCATGCAGGGTAAAGAATCAATACAAGTTCCATAATAATAGAGTCATGGACCTAACATAACCAATGGATGAGTACGGGCAAAATCGACAACATGAATCATTCACGCTTCGTGTTTGGCTGTTTGTAGCATTCGTAATTCCATAATCCTTCAATAAAAGTGTCCGATTGTTTAACTTGAAAACTTTGAAATCAAACTTTTGGAAAGTTTAAATGTCTTTGGCGATATTTAAAAATGACATAAAATGTGAAGATACCTTTCCCAGTCCGGAGAGAAGTGGAGTCGGGATACATATAAATTAATAGATGTGAGTAAAGCAGGAGAAAGCAGAGCACTTTCCTTTAGGTTGGGTCGAGTCTCATAGCACTGAAGGGAGAGTGGGTGCCGTGTGGAGAAAGCAAGGAGGGCGAGCAGTAGTAAAAGTGAAGTTGTAGTGATTTTGGGCGAGGATTTAGCCAATAAGTGAAAGTAAGGGCAGCAGTAGGACAAAGCTTAACTTTCTCATCTCCTTTCTTAATCATCCCGATTTAAAAAACCCCAACCTACCCTGGCACTGCACGCATTTCTATTCCCCTTCCTTTTAGTAATCTTATTCTAGAAAATAATTTATCTCCAAATTCCTAGTTTTCCGATCCCATTGGGGACTTTTCTTTACATGTTTCCTGTATTCAAAATGCACATATTTTTTCAACTGGAGTTCTGATAATGTTTCTCTAAATAGTTAGTGCATTTATTGATTTTTTATATCATGCAAACTCCGTTTCAAATACGAATACACCAATTCAATTTATATTTCATACGAGCTTCTCAATAGACATTCAAACAGTGTTACCATTGGGTTTCGTTTTCTAGCTGGTCTGCATAAATTGCAGAAATATATTCATGAATCCAGTACCAAATCGAAAATAGGACGCAAAATTTCGACTGGTAACTTTTCTGAGAAAAAGGAACACAATACTTTTGAAGCTTAATTTTAATAATACTTCCACATACTTCCTATAAGTTTGACAATAAATACCCAACTCTTATTCGCAGTACCTTTTGAGTCTATGCAAAATATCATATAAATTATTTGTCTTCGTAATTTGAGAATAAATTGAAAAGCCATCTGCCCCATGTTCGTGACGCGATAAGCTGAATAAAGTTATCAACTATAGCAGAGCTTTTTTTTGAAGAGATAATTGAAAAGCGTAAAGGTGAAGCGCAGCAAGTGGAGAATTAAGCTAGACAGCTTACATAACCACCTTTAATCCCATTCGTTGAAGTCATCCAACTCGGTGGGTTATCCCACGAAAAAAATCTACCAAGATGGCAAATATGGCACAACTAACGCGACGACAGTCGTAAGCTTAAATTCTATACATACAGATAATAGTATGATTACATACATTTTAATTATAATATGTTAAAATGTTATCTTGCAGCTCGCGAGAGTAAGCACAAATCTTTGATAAAAATATTAATTTTGAGTATTTTCATAAACGCTTGCTACGATAATTAATCAATTTCATCCACAGGCTGTATCGTCAAAAATCTTATGATCGAATGGAACTTCGAGAAATTCGTGGAAGACTTGTAAGTGTTTTCAGTAATTCAATCTTATTTACTAATCTGTATTTTGTATATCATGTTACTAATATTAATAGAAATAATTTATTTCAATTTACCGTAAATTTTTATCAAAGTCTGTTAAATAGTGAATTTTAATTTCCAGTTAAGCAGTGATTCTGCACCTGGTCATTCTGCCAATTACGGTGCTGTCAACCCTGGATTCACCAAAGAGGACGCGGTTTCTAATTTGGTGGGTTACTATTTTTTGATTACTGTGATAAACCATACGACGGTAGAATTGACCGCACATTCAATAGCAAATTTGAGTTGATATGCACAATAAAAGAATTGGAAAGTAAGTTTGAGACTCAACTGTGTTCAGTATGTGTTAGGATTTGGGATGACTGCTGAGTGAGAAGATTAAGGCGCATCTATTACTGGAACATTTAATACCAGTGCACAGCTTCATGATATACTCGCTCTTTACAAATGTTTGCCCGTTTTTAGATCTCAAAATCAGAGCCAACAGTTGCCCCCTTGGATAAAAAGGACACGGTTGTAACCAAGGAAGGTAAGGGCAATACGGCAGTGGTGGCTGTGGGAGATGCGGTCGGAAAAAAGGCCACAACGGAAGATGTGTTCCAAGACGAGGGTGAAGAAAGAGAAAGTTGGGATTCCAAACTTACGTTTCTTCTGGCTACAATTGGCTATGCGGTTGGTCTCGGAAACGTAAGGTCCAGAATTAAGATCTCACTTTTTCCAAAAGACTGAAATACTTTGTGTTTAAATATATAGTTTTAATGAAATGTTAATGAAATAGTGCTTAATCTAACCAAACAGGTCTGGCGGTTTCCGTACTTGGCACAGAAGAACGGAGGGGGTGCTTTCCTCATACCCTATTTCATCATGCTAGTTATTGAAGGTGCGTTGCGTAACCCTAATTTTCAATTGAGTGACTGGTAGCCTGATGGTTGATATTTTTTTGCAGGACTCCCCATGTTCTTTTTGGAGTTGGCAATTGGTCAGCGATTAAGAAAAGGTGCAATTGGAGTTTGGTCACAAGTTTCTCCATATTTGGCAGGCGTGGGTATAGCGTCAGCCGTGGTGTCGTACAACGTGTGAGCAATCTATAAATATAAACTTTCATCACTTTCACGATCTCCGGAATGTGGTCATAATTCATGAGATTTTCAAATTTAGAGCATTATACTACAACACCATAATTAGTTGGTGTTTGATCTACTTTATGAAAGTAAGTGCAACCGAGGATTAAGTGCTTTGTGGAGGTATTGAATTTCATACTCAAGCATTATTTGCTTTCTCCAGAGTTTTCAAAGCCCTTTGCCATGGGCCTCCTGTCCAGCAGCAAAGGATGGAAATGGGACAGACAGAGAGTGCATGGCAAGCCTGCTACATTTAAGATTTACATATGTAATCCTAATGTTGTATTTCAATTTGCAAACTTCTTTTTCTGTTTAGAGGAGTTCGCCAACGCAATATTTTTGGTATCGAGAAACATTGAATATCTCTCCAGACGTCAACACACCAGAAAACTTCAATTTGCAAATTGCTGGATCACTAACGGCAGCCTGGTACAAATACAACTCTTCTGCACTTATTATGAAAATAATGAGAGGCTTTCTTATTATGATATTTCATATTTGTTCTGTAGGACGCTAGTGTGGCTTTGTTTGGCGAAGGGTCTCGCGTCAAGTCCAAAGGTGGAATATTGTTATTGTTATCTTAATAATAAGGTCATTATACCGAAAAATAATTGCGTAACTCATTTCGCTATAATTGCAGCTCGTATATGTCACTGCCCTGTTTCCATACTGCGTTCTAATCTTATTTTTCTGCCGTGGTGTTACACTGGAAGGAATGGAAGACGGCATTCTTCATCTTTTTAGCCCAAAAGTAAAAATTATAAATTATTAAGCTGCAACAATGACAGAATATATCGAAGCTTGGTTTAATATGTTGATTGATTTTTATTGTCCATGGTTTACTATTAACTTTAGTGGGAGAAATTAGCCGATCCAGTCGTCTGGCTTGAAGCAGGAACTCAGATATTTTTCTCGCTAGGACTCGGCTTTGGTGGACTTATAGCATTTGCCTCCTACAATCCCGTGAACAATAACTGTGGGAGAGATGCTCTGTATGTGCATTATTGTTTCCTCGAACTTATTATACTCCTTGGTAAACTGTCGTAATACTTTTCTAATTTTTATTTAGCATTGTTAGTCTGACGAACTGCATGACGAGTATGTTCGCAGGAATTGTTATATTCTCCGTGATTGGCTTTAAAGCTCACACAATTCACAAGGAATGCTTGCAGAAGCAAGATAATCGAACTCTTCTCATGCTTTTTAACACAACGCAACCAGAATACATCCCAGCAATTGGAGAAAGTATCTCATATTGGGCCAACAACTCAAAGTTTACAATTGCAATGCCCAATATTACAGTTTGTAATTTACAAGATGAATTGGACAAGGTACAAACTCTTAGTAGTGTCAGACTTAACCTGATGACTAATTGCGTTACTAACAATAATTACTATATTGTAGAGTGCGTCTGGGCCAGGTCTTGCGTTTATAATATTTACTGAAGCGATCAACCAATTCAGCTATGCTCCTTTCTGGTCCATTTTGTTTTTTTCGATGTTATTTACACTTGGCATTGATTCACAGGTACTAAATTCAGGATACCTTACTTTATTCATACTCTTTTTGACATAAATTTACCAACAAATTCGTTGATTCACAGTTTGGTACATTGGAAGGGGTTGTGACTAGCATAACAGACATGAAATTGTTTCCAAATTTGAGGAAAGAAGTTCTAACAGGTCATACAACACAAAACAAAGATTTTCATTGAACATGAGTCTATTGCCTTCCATTTATTTTACAGGAATTCTTTGCGGTTCATGCTTACTATTTTCCATGATGTTTGCCCACGGTGCAGGCAATTACATCTTTATCCTGTTTGACCAATTTAGTGGAAACGTTCCCCTTCTTATTATTGCGTAATAATTAACAATTACTTTGAATTTACGTTTTACAATAATTATCATAAGTTTTTATTTATTTATTTTGCATTACAGATTCTGTGAGGTGATGGGTAAGTGTAGGGAAATTAACTAACCAAAAAAGACAAGCATCTAATTTCAATTCAAATGTTTCAGGGGTGTCGTACATTTATGGACTAAGCAGGTTGGGAGATAGTATTTATTGTATTTGGGTTAACACTCTAACGTTCGAGGTTACAATGACATGGCTTGGTTTTGTAGATTTGCGGAGGACATCCAACTCATGACTGGGAAGCGACCGCACATTTACTGGATGATTTGCTGGAAATATATTTCGCCCATCGCAATGGTCATTATACTCACGGCCAGTTGGTTTAAGATCTTCACCGAAGGGAGTACATATCCAAAATGGGACTCCGCATCAGGCAGTGCAACTACGGCTGAATGGCCCAATTGGTAAGACTCATAACGCAATATTTTCTACTTCTTTTTTGCCCTACGAGGACTTGGCAGTCATGTTCCACAGCCAGAGTCACAGAAACTTAATCATGTGAAATATATTTCCAGGGCCCTAGGTGTCGCCGTATTTTTAGTTTTAATTGCGGTTATTTGGATTCCGATTATTGCGATCACTAGGTAAGACAATTGTGGAGATGCAAAGCTACACGGTTGTGTTTTAGTGCACTGGTGCACCAAATTGCATTTTTATTTATCGAATAATTTTTACGTTCTCCGAATTACAGGGCGATGGGAATTGAAATAATGGCAAAAGAAGAAGCTTCCTGGTTCCCTGCAGATGATCTAAGAGATTTTCATGGAATTGTTGCTTACGAGCCATCCCCATTAGAACGAATGCTACTGGGATTCAGGGAGGATGGGACCGAGGGCATATTTTTTCGAACAAAACCAGGCGGAGGCCACGATGAGGATGATGACGACCCTTTGACATAATACGTGTCAAAAAATAATCCATCTCAGATGCCTTCTAAAATTTCAAGTGTGCTGTAGTTCACGTTATAGTTATGGGAAATGTTGTGGGAAAAGCCACTGGGCACAAAACGAATGATAGTTTTTCAAAATTAGATGTACTCTTATTTCCACTGGAACGTTCATTTTTATGACCAGATCAGTATGTTGAGGTCATCTAGGCTCACAGTTAGATGAATAAGGCTTTCAGTGCTTATCGCAATGCAATTTTTGGCATTCTTCACATTTGAAAAACTATGCTGACTAAGCCGATCAATTTATTTTGTGTTGCGGAATGACACCAACTACGTTACAACTCTATGTTTGAGCTTGTTTAGTATATTTAATATTCTATGGTAGACAATTTTAGTTTCTACCATACATGATTCACACAAGTTTGCGTACCGTACATTGCACACGACTCAATTTTTAGAAAACAATTCATGCCAGGAAGCCAAATCCATAAATAAATAAGTCAATGTCCATATAGTGCATAGTATTAATAGTATTCTATTATACGAAATTGATGTTTGATTGACATGTTAAACAAAAAAAATTAGACACTTTTCCTCATATTATTCAGCAAAAAAAAAAAGATCCAAGAAGAGTTTAAAAAAACTGAAAAAAGTAGTCAATTCGGAAACTGAAAAAGTCCTAGTTAGTGACAATCCAAAGCCGAACGCTAAAGAAGTTTGGCGTGATCGTGTCAATCCAACAAGAAATAGGTCGTAGTATAAATATGCAGCTATTCAGTGGTGCATTTTAAAATTCAAAACCTCCGAATCTTGTGATACTATATACATCATCTCTAGTTATAAAAATAGAAAAAAACGAAATGGATCAAGTCAATCAATCCGAAGCCATACAAGAAACGAGGAAACCCCCATAGTCGAACTAAATGTGATGTAGTTTTAGATGAACCCAGCAATTAAAGCATAGTCAAAGCCAACACTTGTAGTAAAAGTAGTATTACAGATACTTGTAGGCAATCAATATTTATCACTAGTATTACTATAATTCAAAACACGCTAATATGTAAGTGTGCCTTTATTTTGAATTCTGGACGCTTTTACGTTAATGTTTCAGGATTCGCCATATTGCTGAGAGCTGATTCTGTCCACATCTAGTTGCAGCCTGTCACTTAATAAACCATTTTAGACAAGCATTAAAAGAAGGACAGTGTAGAGTTCAAAAAAATACAAATATCATCAACTTTTGGTTAAAGATGATTTTGAAAACTTGCTGTCTTCACAAGCGGCAAATGAATTTATTCTGAAATAAGGTAAACCTCCCATAAAATTGTATCAAGTATCCATCTAATCTAATGATAAGTCAATGTGATAGTGGACAATAATAAATCGTAATAATATCAGAATAGAATTCGTTCAAATCACTTTGTCTCAATTTCCAGTACTCGACTTTTCCAATAATTCTGCATTGCAGGACAGAATCAACTCTAGGTTTCCAATCTCTTACCAGCTCCGCCATCTCACCACTACTCCACAACCTAAACCAACCCCAGCGGGAGGAATTTTATTACAACTTCAAAAACAGTGTCGTCGTTAATTTCATTCAGTTTTAGTTTTGTCTTTATCTCTTCTTATCCACGAGCGATAACTGAACGTGTCCCCTGCCTGGATGTACCTGAAGCTGGTGAGCATATCTAGACAAGTTCCCCTCAGCTTTTTAGTGACCTGAACATGTCGAGTGTTGAGAAAGAGAAGAAGAGAGACAGAAGGGGGGACGGTGATGTGGATAGCAAGCGAAGGGGGGATGAGAAACGGAAGGATAAACACAAGGAGTCAAGGGACAAAGGTGAACGACGTGAAAAGGACAGAGATGAAGGGCGTGAGAAGGACAGAAGCGAACGACGTGAAAAGGACAGACATCGACACCGCGACCGGTCTCAACGACGGGAAAGATCTGCAGATGATTTAGAAAAGCACGGAGAAAAGCGACGGCGACAAAGAGAAGACTCAGAAAGAAATGTGGTAGACCCACCACCAAAAAAGAAAAAGGTCGTGGACGACTTGAGCACTCGAACTGGGGGTGCGTACATTCCACCAGCAAAACTTAGGATGATGCAAAGAGACATTACAGACAAAAGCAGTATGGCCTTCCAACGACTAGCATGGGAAGCTTTAAAAAAGTCCATCAACGGTCTCGTCAATAAAGTGAACATTTCTAACATTGCTGTAAGAAGTTTTAAACAAAAATTGAAGTTTGAATTAGATTTGCTGGTTTCATGGTTTTCATATTTCACCTTCATTTGTTTTTATTCGCAGGTAATCGTCCGGGAACTTTTTAAGGAAAATCTTATTCGTGGCCGTGGTCTGTTGTGCCGATCAATTATGCAAGCACAGTCAGCATCAACAACATTCACTAATGTGTATGCAGCTCTTGTGGCTGTGGTCAACACGAAATTCCCCAACATTGGCGAACTTCTGCTTAAAAGACTAATCATTCAGTTTCGACGAGGTTATATGAGAAATGACAAGCCAGGTTGTCTTGCAGCTGCAAAATTCGTGGCACATTTGGTTAATCAGCAAGTAGCTCACGAAGTTGTTGCTCTTGAAATTCTGACGTTGCTTCTTGAGCATCCCACTGAGGATTCCGTTGAAGTTGGAATCGCTTTCTTGAAGGAAGTTGGTAGTAGACTGGAGGATGTATCTCCCAAGGGGACGCATGCTGTATTTGAAAGACTGAGGCATGTGTTGCATGAAGGTCATCTCGAAAAACGGGGACAATATATGATTGAAGTCATGTTTCAGGTTAGTTTAGCTTAATAGAAAAATAATAATTCGCATCGCAAGACAGAGTTGTGTTTTTCCTTTTGTATCTTAAATTGTGTACTTTAATATGGATGTGGATTTTTTGGATAGGTGAGGAAGGATAAGTTTAAGGACTTCCCATCACTTGTAGAAGATTTGGATCTTGTTGAGGAAGAAGACCAATTTACACATTTGCTCACGTTGGACGAGGCTACGGATGGTCAAGATATTTTAAGTAAATAACGATTCAAATAGCTCAATGATTTGAATTAATTTTTCCGAATTATGAAACTGATTATATATAATTCATTCATGTATAATTTCAATAGATGTATTTAAACTGGACGAGGAATACATTGTCAACGAAGAAAAGTATTCTACCTTAAAGAAAGAGATTCTTGACGAATCCGATTCCGGAGAAGAAGGCGATGAAGAAGGGGACGAAGAAGAAGAGGCAGAAGATGATGAAGCTACAGCTGCTGAAAAGGAACTGATTTTGGATAAAACTGAAACAAATTTAGTAGCCTTGAGGAGGACTATATATCTTACAATCCAATCTTCTCTCGATTTTGAAGAATGTGCTCATAAACTTTTGAAAATGAATTTAAAAGAAGGTACTACCATTTGCTCACGAATCTATTCCTGTAATTAATTGAATTATAACAGACCAACATCTTGTTCGTTTACTTTAATCGTGGTATGTTTTACTCATTTACAGGTCAAGAAACAGAGTTATGCGCAATGATTGTTGATTGCTGTGCTCAACAACGGACTTACGAGAAGTTTTTCGGCTTGCTGGCTGGGCGATTTTGTAATTTAAATCGAAAATACCAAACTCCATACGAAGATTTGTTTAAGGACACCTATGCTACAGGTACATATTTAGGTTAATCACTATTAGCCGAAGACAACTACTAAAGTTTAAATTCTAATGTTTGTATTGTCTAAATGCAGTTCATCATTTGGATACCAACAAGCTTCGCAATGTGGCAAAGTTTTTTGCACACTTGTTGTTTACGGATTCAATAACTTGGGAAGTACTACAACATATTAGGCTGACGGAAGATGACACGACAAGTTCCAGCCGGATTTTTATAAAAATATTATTCCAGGTAATAGTTCTTTCCTGTTACAAAACCTTAACAGGGCTAGATGTTTTTATAGATCTATATTATGAAACCTTGAGCAACATTGATTATTGATTTGCTGTTTACATTTTCAGGAGTTGGCGGAGTACATGGGTCTACCGAAGTTACACCAGCGATTGTGTGACCCCACATTGACTTCATGCTTTGAAGGAGTTTTCCCGAGAGACCATCCTCAGAACTCTAGATTCTCCATCAACTTTTTTACTTCCATTGGTCTAGGAGGCCTTACGTTAGTTATTTACCTTGTCTACACCACATATATATGCAATTCATTGAGATATTTTCAATTTCAGAGACGAGCTGAGGGAACATTTAAAAAAGGTTCCAAAACCCACTGCAATTGTTCCACCACTGCAGCATATCAAAGAAGAATCCGACTCAGATTCGGAATCCAGTTCCTCATCGTCCTCATCCTCTTCCAGTTCAAGTTCATCCTCAAGTTCATCGTCTTCATCATCTTCTTCATCTAGCTCTTCATAAAAAAGATCCGCTGTTTTTCATTCATTTTTTTATCGTTTTTGTAGATGTTGAGTATGCGAAGATGGACATTAATAGGAATAAATCGTAGTCATAATTTATAACTTTAGTAAAGTTACTTTACCATTAACAAAAATTTTATTTTGTGCGATATTTTTTACGTCGGTCAACAGCTCTTAATTGTTTATGAATTTATGTTATAAAATAGGATTTCAAGTAGATTAATGTATTACGATTTTTGGGCATATATTTGTAATTTCAGTGACCTTACAAGCAAATAAAATAAGAGAATTCAATCTTGTAACCCTACGTGAAAGACTTAAAAATTTTAAGACTAATTTTTTTTAAGTCTATAGGAATTTAAGTTGAAATATTCCTTAATTATTGGATTTAACGAGCGTTATATAATATGGAATATCGGAACATCGGAAGTGACGATAAGGAGATCATTTATCTAAAATACTTTACAGTTTACAAGTCTTGGCTCAACATACCGGCACTAAATAAAGTAATTGAAAACAGCTGCTGCTACAATTTTGTGGCTTGGATAAAGTACGAAAGCATTTTCTCCAACTCGTCTCAATGTGCCTTCATCAATTGAATAGTCTCGAAATTTAGTTTGGCATTCCTCCAGGTCAGCGAGACCCAAGAGGTCATCCCCCGTTTGTTTTGGTCGTACTTTAGGCGCACATCCTACCGTTACATGCGCTCTGGATGACTTGGAGGAGGGTGTTGGCGCATCCTTATCCAAGGGCACAAATTTAATCCCACCAAGATTAGAAATAAGTGATTGAATCTGGACCGGACGCTTGGATAATTTTGGTGTTGTCTCCAGCTTTTCAGTTATCTGGTTATGGTCCAATTCCCGTACGACTCTTGAAGGTAAATCATCTGAGGTAGCGAGAGAGGGACAGTCTCCTCCGTCCCGTTCATCAAAAAGTACCTTTTGAGTTCTGGTTAGGTCCACTCGAATTCCACATGATTTATCCGTGAAGAACATTTCAACCAAATGTATATCAAACTTTGTTCCTGTGAATTTCTCGGCGAGGGATGAGTACTCTTTATTTTCCTCACGTCCAAGAAATTTTGCTGTAACATGGTACTGAAAGTCGGATGATTTTTTTGCTCGAGGGTGTCGATAAAATGTGACAGGATCGGTGACTCCAAACACTGCACATGCATTATCCATAAATTTCCGAAACTCTCGTACTTTCAAACAACTTAGTAGATACGCTTCTGCAGTTTCTTTTATGGATTTGGATGTTTCTTTGTCGAAAAACCAACCGTAGTATAAAATGTTTTTAGGTAAAGCCTCAGTCCGCTGCAGAAAGGATAACAAAACAAAGAATTGTTAATGGGTAAGACTACATGATTCAGAACAACATTAATTATAATACCTCATTATTACTGTTGATTGTTAGTTGGCCCAACTTGTCGATAACGTCATTGGTTGTAGATTGATTCCCACTTTTATTACTTTTATCGGCATCCTCCCGTTTTTTAGAATGTTTTAAAAATGTGACACTCGTTCCACCGGGGCGTGCCATTGTGGGTGGCAATAATTCAATTACGTTTTTAGGACAAATTTAACCAATTTTTTGCATGATGCAATTTCATGAAATCACTAATTGAGTTGAGACTCGTAAATCATCACGGCTTGCGGCAAGACAAACATCTGTTTAAGCCAGTGCCATCATCGCCGTTTGTGTTGCGGATTGTTACAAAATCTGGCAAATATTAGAATGATTTTTTGCAACTATCAGCTCCCCAAAGGGAACGTGGGAGAAATTCACCGAATCCATCTGCATAGTGAAGCAGAAGTCGAAAAACAGTTTCCACGTTTCTTCTGGGAGTTCTTAGTCAAGAATCGTCCCTGCATTGTTGTTGCGGATCACGTAAAACATTGGCCAGCTATGCGAGACTGGGTCAGTTCGGACGGTGACATCAATTTTGACTTTCTCCTTAGCAAATACGGTAAGATGCTCAATTGGTAATAATGCAAATAAGATAATAAACATATTGCCTTTTGTGCCATGTATGAAACTAACAACTGAAGTTCAGTTACTGAACGAACAAAATGCAATTGTTGACTCTCTATTAGGAGATGTCCAAGTTCCGGTGACGGAAATTACCGACTCAATGACCACTGAGTATGGAGGGATGAATTGCTCAACAATGCTCTTCAAAGACTATGCTCATTATTGGATCGAGTCCAAAGACAAAGATTTAAAAGATGTGCCCTGTCTTTATCTAAAGGTGATTGTCATTTTTCATACTCACCTAATAATTTGTATTGATTGCTTAATTAGATTACGACTTGTTGTCTGCAGGACTGGCATATACTCCGCAATTGTGGCGCAGCTACTGAAAAGCCATATGAACCAATTCAACTGTTTACCTCGGACTGGTTGAATGAAGTATCAACATTTGATGACTTTCGCTTCACGTACATGGGACCTAAAGGCTCTCGCACGCCGTTTCATATGGATGTCTATGGATCTTTTAGTTGGTCAATTAACATCATTGGGCGCAAAAAATGGCGACTCTACCAGCCAGGAAAAGAAACTCATTTCATGAACTCTGCTAACCAAATAGTTTATACACCCGAAAGTCCAGGAACTGAAGGTCTAGATTACGTTGAAGTCATACAAGAGGCTGGGGAAACAATTTTCGTTCCATCTGGATATTATCACGTCGTTTGGAATGAAACTGATGTGATTTCAATTAATCATAATTGGTTTAACGCATCAAACATTTGTTTCATTTGGCATCAACTGTCGGACGCTTTGCACCTAGTCAAGATCGAGATTAATGATTTGGAGGATTGTCCCGACTTTTCTGAACAATGCCAGCATATCTTGAGAGCGAATCATGGAATGAATTACAATGATTTTTGTGAACTTGTCATGAAAATTTGGAACATTAGAATGGCGGAGCACAAAATCAAGACCAAGAAGGAGGACGGCGACAATACATTTAATTTGTGCACTTTGGATTTAATTGTGTTGCAACATCTCATCCTTCATCATTTAATGGAGGATAGCCAACTTGATGTAACTTGGAAAAATCGTCTACAAGCTGAACAAAACAACGTTGTCTTGCCAACGCCAAACTTGTCGAAATGAAGTAGATTTTGACGAGTTGTGATTGGTTGAAATAATTGGCGAAGGGTGGAGCCTTGAAGTATAAAAGAGGGGGCATCGCAGTCGCGCCGTCAGTACGATCCAGATTTTTCTACCACAAACAAGGACGCTTCCCTCTCCTCTCGACCTCATCGCCTCCGCTGCCCGTCTCCAAATTCCTGTCAAATTTCGTGTCGTGAGGTCATCCTAAATTCTTCCCAATATCATCATGTCTTGCGGTTGGGCTACCGGCGTAAGTTAATCATTCTGAAACAGTCCCCTCCCTCCCATCCTGCTCTTTTCCCCAATTTTCCGTTTTGACCCCAAATTTTCTTTAATTTCTCTCCCAAACTCCCCCTGTAATTTTATGTCGGTTTGTTTGGGCTATGTTCATGTTAATTGTACTGCTTGGCTCTCTCGCATCCTATTTATATAATTCAGGCCAAACATTCCAATTTCCAAGATTTTAACTAATTTTTTGACAGAGTTGCAACACATACTCTCTGAGCCAAGACCCTTGCTTTCAAAAACTTTGTTGTAATTCTCGTCGTCCAGTATGCTACAAACCATTTATTCCATCGTACGAAAGGGTAAAATTTTTTTTCAGTGATTGGTCTCTGACCTCTGGTTTAATTTTTTTTGTTTTGCTAACTATTTTTTGTTTTTTCCTATGGCGATCCAATGACCTTTTAATCCATTAGTGTAATGAGGAGGTTAAAATGGGAAAGCTATTGGGTTTTGATTATCAACGTCGATGGTTTTGTGAACGTAATGTTTGGATGTGTAAGGCGTACGGTCAATGCGGAGGTAATTGGAGTCAACTGTGCAATCCGTCCCCTTGTGCATCACCCGTCTAGATTTGGGGTTTCGTATATTCCATGTCATAAAATTTAGTTTTCTAAAGAAATAATTAGGAAGGTTGCTTATTACATTCATATACAAATAAATTCACCATAAATTTCTTATCGCACTAGATTTTTTCAGCACACATAGCGTGGTAGATGATAGCTTTAAATTATGTCACAAATTCCTTTTCTAGTGCTGTTCCAGTAATTGTTCACCTCCACCCAAACCAAAAGATATGCGTTTCATGACTGTGAGGCAAATGCCGCCCACGGATTGCCCTGTGAAACGTCCTTGCGGTCCCGGAAATTGCCGTCAAAGAAACTGTTGCAAACCGAGATGGAATGGCACTCCTGCTCCAAATAATTCCTCGTGCCGCTGCATATCCGTAGAGCCTACTGTATTACCTTCACTTTCGGACAGGTAGTTAGGTCAAATTTTTATCAGAAGGTCAGGCGAATCTTACATCGCTTTTTTCATGTTTTAGCTGACTTTAGCACAAAGTCTAGGGAATATCTGTTGCAGTAAATTTTATTTCTCCTTGCTATTAACTCAATTTTTTTTAAATAATTTATGAAAACCAACACAAAACGGCATGTGCATGGGGACGGATTCATTTCATGTGTATAATATAACCCTTGCCTTGTAAACCTCGTTGACTTGACATATAAAGCAGCAAGCGTGTAGAATTCGTCTGGCCTTCCTCAATTTATATTTCAAATTGTTCCTTGTAGTTCAATTTCTTACTTTAATGATTAGATACAATTGCTGGATTTGTAAAATCCCAGCACTTGTGGATTCTAATCTCTGCCCTTCGAGATTCTCCTCTCGAGTGGAGAATGCTGGTTGCCATATTGTTCTCGATGCCTGTCCATGTCCATGTCCTGCTAAATAATACGAACTGCTAACTTGTCTTGTCAACGAGGTTTAAAGGAAGGATAAATGATCAGTGACAATTAATATGTTATTAACTATGAAAGGTCCCCGATGCTGCTGACGACGATGACTGAACCGGAACAGATGACCCCTGCATTCTAAATTCTCTTATGTAATTTTTGTGCTACTTGAAACTAAACTCGAATCTCGATGTAAACTCAAATTAATATTCATATTTATCATGCTATAATTTATTTTCCAACAAAATAAACAATGCTCTTAAAATTCATGTAAATCTCTACCTTGTGTCAGTGTCAAATCCTTACATTTATTTCGACTGTTTTATTTTCCCTAGACAAAACATCCTAGTTAGTATTAATAGTTTTGATAGCTCATAAAATTTCGTGGAAAGTCTTGGAATAATCTCCCGATCGCATCGCATGTTTCATAATACTCTTTTCTTTGATACTTAGGGAGGGACTGCATATATAAGTCTATATAATGTAAAATTGACAAAAAAGTATAAAATGGTAGATGACAAGATAAATGGCATCGTATTGTTTGAAGCGAATCATCATGATAAATCGGAATTACATCAGTGTAGTCTTCATCTTATCTCATCAATCAGTAGGACTAGAAATTCACTATTGGGTAATTTGACTTTTAACATAAAATCCACAATACAGTCAAATAGTTCATAATAATAATATCTGTTTGCTCATATTTACGAATAAAGTAACCTTTAACCTGCACATTATCTTATTTTTTTTAAATCAATGGTTTGGTTAGATTAGAATAGACAAAATCACTTTTTTAGTCGCATGGATTGATTTGGTGATCCGACCGAAATATATTATGTATTATGAGAGAATGGCTGCACTCGACTTGGTTCCATTTGAAATTCCTTCCAAGCTGTTCCATCTTCGCATACCATTGGCAAAGCCGTTAATTATGACTCCATTTGGGGTACTTGGTATAATGGACATTGCTTCCAATCGCACCGCTCGTTCTTTGCTCAACGGTTCAGGAGGAAGTGTCAAGTCGTTAGCTTCTGCCAGTAACCGGGTATCGAAGTAGTACTGAAACAAAGTCGATTTTATAAGTTAGTTTATTCTACTGTAAAATTTTTATAGATTCACGGACTTACTTTTGTATACACGCTTGATGGAACATTGATGTTGAATTGTAGTAGTTCCAAATATTGACGTTCCAATTCATTTCTAAATTCACCAACCCATTCAAAATTTAGCTAAAGCTCACAATTCCATCAAGACATCACTTACATATCTTCCACAGTAATGTCTTTTAGTATGTGACTAAAAAAATCGGATAAAATTAAAATTTTTTATTTTAAATTAATTTTTTTTTAAATAATCATTTTAGTACGTGTTTTTCGTTACCAAAAGTCGACACACCAAACTGCCTGGTCATCCCATACTTTAGAAGCTAGTAAAACAGAACCCAGGACCATCCGCCTCCAGTTTGATGGCATGATGTCCATTTCTGCATAAGTAAGTAACCTGTCTCCACAAAGTCAAACCATTATTACGGATAAGTTTCATGAAAATGAAGTTCTATAAAATGGGTAACAAACCTTTCCAAATAGACTAGCGCAATGATAGCGCATTCAGCTGTTAATTGAGCCGCGTTAAATAAGGTTCTTACGAATCTGTAAAAATAAATTATTATATAAGTTTCAATTACCCAAAGCAGCGATATTACGCACTGCCACTGCACAAGTTATTTGTAATTAGAACAACAGAACAGCCATAATCCAAACCTATAAATTTGCCGATGTTCTGGATTATGCACGTCCGGCGGATGACCATCTTTCGTTAGTGGATGCAGCCGCTCATCAAAAATATCCATTGCCCTCTCCGAGCTCCGATTTCGAATATGATAATAAATTGCGAGACTTAAGCACTTTAAGGTATTTTTAAGATTAGGTTGAGATACGGTGGAGTCGTCTAGAAAAATTGTGGAGCACGAGGAACTCTTCTTCATAGGACTGGAATCATGAATCTACAAAAAATATTTCAGAAAGTAAAAACATAATTAAATAGGGAAATGCAAAACTAGCAATTGAATTATTCTTGTTGCAAGTTTCTTGAGTAATATGCGTTCGCACCTGGTTCATGCTTTTCTTCCTTATCATTCCATCTATAGTATAAAATATTTGCTTTAATTCACTGATTTTGGCTTTATTAACATGGTTCTACAAACTTTCACTTTTTTATCTTGAAAATGGCATCCGATCACTCCATTCAAAGCAACGATAAACTTTCACTTACTTTGAATGGCTCGTTTAGACTTTTCTATAAACAGCGTTGTTGCAGATGGATGTACGGAAGGATCACGGTCTAAATCGTCGGGTTCCCTCTCACTAATGTGCTGCAAATTGGGCCCACTGTCATCCCGTGTCAGAGATTCGTGGCCTCCGTCATGGTAGTCATCCATTTCATGATTGTCCCTTGGCCAGTGATTTGATTTTCTGTCCGTCACAGAGCCTGCTCATTACAGTTTGAAATTATGAAGATGAAACCAAATTTTTGAAGACATAAATAGTAAATAACTTACGCCGAGTACTATCACCCCAGGCGCAGCAGCTATGTTTATTCCCCATGGCTGACGAAGAAGGCTATTATNTTTATTCCCCATGGCTGACGAAGAAGGCTATTATATGACTTGCCAGTCAACCCGCCTGCAATACTTATAAAAAATCTCCAAAGTAGGATAATTGGCCGACAGGAGGAGTATCAAGTTCAGTCCATTGTTTTTGTAGTTTCTTCCGACATCCCAGTCAAATTCCTTTTGACCACACGCATTTCGTTTGAATCAAACGGACCGATCTAAAAAATAATTGAGTTTCAAGGTAAACCCCTTACAACATGGTGTCACCTTTTATTGCAAAAATTACAAAACTACACTCACCTTCATAAATAATTAATTAAATTAAAACTCTGTCTTCATTATGCTAATACTTGATATTGAGTCTTGGTAGAAGTTGTTGGAGGAATGAATTATTTTCTGTCGGCTACTGTTGTATTGTTTAAAATTGACACAAACTGGATTTGTTTGTTGGTTGGTGTGGGTCAGGTGATTGGAGGGTGGGCAATTTCAATCCCTTTCCCACTCTCAGGGCCGTAGCCGTGGGTTTCCTTCAAATCACTTTTCTGAGTTTTATTTCGTCTCACTCACTTAATATTATTGCACTACTACTGTGCAAAAAGAAAAGTGTGGCCGCCCTTGAAACGTTTCATTTATACATCCGCACGAAACCTCATTTCTTCTTGAATCTTCTTTCGTTAGGAAAGAAATTATTTATTCGCAAATTGTCGACAAATAAATAGTTGCAATTTGCCATCAGATTCAGGAAGGAGGACTATCGGGAGCCTGCCATCTCCGCAACTCAGTGACCAGTTATTATAAGGATGGAAGTTGAAGTTGAGGACATTGACATCGCTGGTGGTGATGGAGATTCTAGCTCTGGACTTTGGAGGAAATCAAAACCATCCACAAGTGTTCCTCTAAGGCCACACATGGACGAGGAGCGCGTGTCTGATTCCCTTGAAGAACCTGAATATGACGATGACGAACCGGAAATTTTGGAGACGAGCAGTTTCAAACCCAAGGTTGTGCGAAATCCATTGCATGCAAGACAACCGGAATTTATTGATCTCACAAACGAAGAAGATTGCCAATATGTTGATCAGGAAATGAACTCCGACTTGGATGACTCTGACGACGTTATTGTGGAAGAAGCAGATGCTCAAAATTTGCAGGGAGATTATGAAGATGATGATGACATGCCAGAGCTCGTTGAAGTAACGCCTCTTTCAAAGAAAGAGTAATAAGATCGTTGTTATTGATTGAATAAAAATAACATCAGTGTTAAGAACATGTGGACTAATTTGACTCTTTGTTTTTAGTTTGGCAGAAGAGCAGCGGATAATTGGAAATAATCACTTCAAAGTAGCAGAATACAATCAGGCTTTGCAAGCTTATAACCGCGCTGTCGGTAATATATACACAGAATAAGTCTTTTACACATGTCTCAATTAATGTTGTATCATCATGAATTTATTTTCGAACTAATTTCAGAACTCGTTCCAAACGAAGCATCCTATTATGGAAATCGGGCAGCCTGTTATATGATGATGAAACGCTACCAAGAAGCTCTTTCCGATTCTCAAAACTCATTAAAGATCGATTCGTCTTATGAAAAGGTGATTACGACGATTTCAGAATTATTTTGTATTTTTTATAGGAACTGCTTTTAATCAATTCTGGAAATAGTAGCAGTAATTATTGTTACTATTTAATCAGCGTCAATACTGTTATTATGTTTTGTAAATACGAGTTTACTAAAAAATAACCATGTTTTAATATTTTAAGAGTTATCTTCGTATCGTCAGAGTGAACTTGGCTCTTGGAGATGTCAGTGCTTGCCAAATAGCCATTCAGCAATATGATGCACTTGGTGTTCGAGCCACGAATATTTCTTCCGAGAAAAAAAAGCTTTTGGATCTAGAGAAAATCCTTGCCGACATGGGGGCATCTACTTTGAGGAAAGACTTCCGCAGAGTTTTATTTTTGTGTGACCGGGCGTTGGAAATTGCTACCGGGGATATTAACGTTAAAATACGCAAAGGATATACATTAATAAAGCTAAGTAGACATATGGAAGCGGCGGAAATGGCTGCGTAAGTGTAATTTTGCCAGTATAATACTGGCAGTATTGTTCAATATTTCATATAATTGATGTATTGTTAGCTTAATTTTCTCATGTCATATAATTAGGGAAGTCATGACTTTAGATTCACACAATGTGGATGCCCACGTCATACGAGCCATGTGTCATTATCAGCTCGATAATATGGAAAAAAGCTTATCCTTTTTTAAAGGGGCTTTGCAGCGTAGTCCAGATGCAGTGGAACCAAAGGTTTTGTACAAGGTTAGTACAAAGATTAAAATTACAAAGATTAAAATGCTAAACCGATTAATCATTTTTATTCAGCAAGTGAAACAAATTAAAGAACACCGAGAAACCGCCACAGAGCTTTATAAACAAGGAAAATATGATGAATCTAAAGCTTTGTACTTGGAGTGTGTCAAACTCGTCGCAAGCGAAAACGATTTGAAAAACGTAAGTTACCTGAATTCTTAATTTTACTCGTGTTCCCGGTTTAACTATTGACACGTGTTTGTCCAGACATGCCTGGAGGCGAAATTTTATTTCAATCTTTCACTCATATTTAACAAACAAAGAATGTATGAAGACGCTTTACAGTACGCAACTAAAGCTATCAACATTAACCCAGGGTACTATAAAGCCTTTGTACATCGGGCTTCAGTTTATAACTCAAAGGAAATGTTTGAAGAAGCTGGGAGGGACTATGAAGTAAGTAGATTTCTGGTATTTTCTTGAAATTGTGGGTAATGGATGTGTATTTATGGGAGAAACAAATTATATTATAGTCTGCTTTGAAACTTGACCCGACAAAACGTGAGCTACGGAATGACATTCAAAATGCAAAAATGGCCGCAAAACGGGCGAAAAGGAAAGACTACTATAAAATTCTGGACATTCCAAAGGCAGCCTCTGAGGACGACATCAGAAAAGCATACAAAAAGCGAGCTTTATTGCATCATCCTGGCAAGTCAAATTAAAACAACCACAAAAACGTCAGACTTGATAATAATTGAGGGTATTTGCTAAATTATACTTTTGTTGATATAACTAGATCGACATGCGGGTGCGCCGGAATCAGTACAGAAAGAGCAAGAGAAGAATTTCAAGGACGTAGGTGAAGCGTACGAAGTTTTGTCTGATCAGAAAAGACGTTTCCGCTACGATCAAGGACACGACCTCATGGAACAAGGAAGCAGTAGCGGTGGCTCGTATTATGACCCTTACGATGCCAACCAATTGTTTAACATGTTTTTCTCGTCTGGTGGTGGTGGTGGTATGGGTGGTCATGGAGGTCGAGGAACTGGTGCGAGGTACTATAGCAGTGGAGGACGAGGTGGAGGGCATAGCTTTCATCGCTAAATAAGTGCTAGTTTGCCTTTTGCTGTACATTTTGAATCCATTGTCTACTTATAGCTGTACATCCTAAATCCAGCGTCTACCAATTATTAGACACCCTTAAAGTTAATGGTAAAAAAAAGTAAACGCGCATTAGCACCTAATCTTAAATACGAGCAGTCGCAAATATGTTTATGGCGTTTATGTACAATTCATCCTACCTGTGCAGGTTGTTTATCGTCGCCTTTTATATAATACATAATGTATAGTGATGGTGAGTAACGTACAACCTTATGTTTAAAGCTTGAAAGAAAAACATCAGAATAAATTTAATGTGTAAATGGTAATTGTATGTTTTGGTTGATTTATTTTGCACAAGACGACATACTATAATATGACAAGCTCAATTAAAAAAGCTCAAAAACAATAACATTATTGCGGTTACTTTACTTTAACAAATTCAACAATTGTATAATTTCCGGGTCCTGCGTGTTGCAAAGATCATCAAAGATTCGACCAACAGTCCAGAGCATTTCTAAGTCATAGTAGTCACGTTGCTGCTGTAAAAAGAGATGAAGCACAATATTGCCTAAATCCAATGCTATCCATCCCTGCACCCCTGTCCTCGACACAATAGTTGGAAGAATGTCAGACTTTTTCAAATCTTTCATCTTGAATCTTTTCCTCACATATGTTGCTACAGCAAGGAGATGTCTCGGACCTCTATAACCAAATTTCCGCATATAAGCATTACTAATGTAAATACAATATAATATAGAACAACCATATATTTGCGACCTGTGAGCCTACCTGCAGGTTACAATTATCATATGATCGGCGTAATCAGTTTCTTTAGGTATTCCGATAGTCACCACTTCGATACAGTTTTCTTTCCTTAGTAAGTCAACTAGTTCCGCCAAATCAAAAACACCCGTCTTACCTCCTGCATGAAAAATAAGGTAATTAGGTTATGATCAAAACGGTACTTAGTCTTAATCTGCGGCACAATACTCTGTAAAAACTCTGGGGATGGTTTGTACTCAACATGGCTCGAAACAGGAGCAGGGTTCCAAATTTCATCGATAACGTCTTGAATTATCCTTTGCTGATTTTGAAAAGGGACATAATCTTCCGAGATTGATTCTTGCAGTTTTGCCAATACTTCTGACTCTGTCTTATCAAGATCTTGACTGTTGCTGGTGTGGAGGCTCCGATTATAAATTGGAAAAAAACTTCGCGAAGACTCGACTTGAGGACCAAAGTCCCGTCCTCGAATAAGAATATTCCTCAAACCTATTACATTCTTTAAAAAACACGGGAAATACCTCAACATCATTTTGACAAAGTTGAAATATTTTTAGAAAACTTGCAACCCGCTGAAGTTCGGGGGAAACAACGATAAAATATGTTCATTTTTTGAACTTCATTTGTGATTGGCCATTTGAACCCAAATCCTAGTATTTAGCTAACCCGAGCCCCACAATAGACTAGAGATGACAAAAGATGCTTATCTCGACGAGATAAGTCGTTTTTGTACATT